>ML785280.1:704150-725012 GCA_009831015.1 Picea engelmannii
TTGAGCACCTTCAGGTCTACCCCCACTAGATGTGGGTATCTCCATCTATAATTGATTGCTCATATGAAACTTCCTCTCATGAGGTCAATTTCATAATTATTTACCTGAACTCTCCAGTTTCAGATTTATAAATGGATGATACGGGTAGGAAGGTTTATTCTCATCCAAGTTAATCACATATACAATGTTTATTTTGGTATTGTCTAGGTTTTTTTACAAAAGTTTATGCTGTAAATAATTTTGATGTATGTAAATAATAGAATTTCTAGCTATAAGTAGGCATAACAATCTTATAGAGGCCTCTGTGAGCTTGATTTTCGTAAGAATGCATGTCTTTTGTAATTTTCTTGTGTGCATTGTCACAACCTTTACTTAACATATTATCTTCCAGTTTGGCTAGAAAGAAAATTATAAAGGAAAATTTTCCAAGTGATTTTACATTTCATGTGAAGAAATATCAACCTCTCTTTCCATGGAGCAATTTTTGTAGAAGGAATAAGAAAGGAAACAAAAATATCTCATTATGTGGAGGATAAGTTTTATCATTTTACATGGAGAATTTTTTTTAAGGTGGAATAAAAAAATGAAATACAAATATCTCTTTAAGTGGAGAATAAGTTTTATCTTTTTAGGTGGAGGAATTTTTGTGACCAACAAACAAGGAAATACAAACATCTCTTTATGTGGAAGATAAGTTTTATAATTTTATGTGGAGGAATTTTTGCATGGTGTAAATGAAAAGTGAAAAATGTGAAAATATTGGTAGTTTGCCAAATTATTTGCATGTGAAATAAATCTACACAATCGTAATGCTCAATAATAACAATAATATTAATAATAATAATAATAATAATCTAAACAATAATAATAATCTTAACAATAATAATAATAATAATTTAAATAATAGAAAAATAGAAAGAAGATAAATAATAAAAAGATTTATTTTATTAATAGAATAAAAGAGGAAAATAAGAAAAGATCAATTAAGCAAAGTTAAATTAATAAAAATCTGAAAATGAGATGATTAATTATTTAGAGACAAGTGTAACCTATGCATGTAACATATTACATGAATGTGTAAGAATAATTTTATATAATGAAGGAAGAGAAGGAAAATGTATATCTTTTGATTGGGGAAATTTGAGGAAAAATCTTTGAAGTTGGCATAGGTAATTCATTGAGGGTTCAAGGGCTCTCAGCTGCGATACTTGAGGGGTTGGTTTGGAGGAGAGTAGTCCAAGACATGGATGATACGATAGCCTTACAAGTAAGTCAAGCTCTTCACCTCTTTGGTAAGTCTATCACATTCCCTCATTCTAATCAATTACGTAATCAAGCATCATGCATTTCTACCTTTTCCAGTTAATGATTGCAAATTGCTAGATTTATTTCTATTTTTTACTAAATTAAAATTTGAATCAATACATATAGTATTAGAAATAGGTTGCAACTCTCGAAACCTATAAACATTTTTATGGCCACATGTATTGATTATTATGTTGTTACATAAAATCATTGATATCCCATACATAAAATCATTAATATCCCATAAAATAATTAATATCCCATACATATTGAATTTCCTAGATAAAGAAAAGAAATTTAAGCCTCACACATGAATGATACGATAGCTTCTCTTGAAACATAAGAGGATGGGGTTTAGAACAATCATTTAGAGTTTTAATAGTTTTATTGTTTCTAGATGTTGGAGTCGGGAAACACACAGGAAAAAGAGATGGATATAATAACACGACCTACACATTTGGGTTGGATCCTCCAAACCTTCATTGTATGGAAAAATAGGGAATTTCCTTTGTCCCCTTCTTCTATTGAAAGATCTACACCATTTATTTTCAACAAAATTTTACTTGCAGAGGTCTTTTCTAAGAAAATTTAGGCTACATAGATGTCCTCATAACAATGTCTGTGCCATTTCAAGTGACAATGTCTTGAGGATTAGCTCTTCTAACAAGTCTAGTATGACCTTACTTCCTTTTGATTGAATCTCTGGGGTTATTGCATGCACTATTAAACGTCCAACGTTCGTCGCTTTTTGGTCACAAGGAGAGCAACAAACTCTACTTGATCTTTATTATCAAGCACTTTCAAGCCGTTCTTTGAAGCTTTGATTTGGAAAAAGAGCTTAGTTATTCTGGCAATGCTACTAAACAGAATTCAAGCAATTTTTAATCATGGTCACCAATTTTTAAGATTGAAATTTATCTATAGTGTCATATTTATGCCCTTCATCGCAAGCTTAAATCTTCAAAATAGTATAATTCAACAATCTTGCATCTCCTAGCAAAATTTAAAACAAGCTTTTTCATCCAATGTCTTTTATATTAATAGTTCCATGGGTTGTTTCCTTTCCCTAATGGTTCTCATATGGCTACAACAGGAGTGGGCGACATAGTGCATATCATCCCTGAGTGTAAATGGATCCCTACTCGTTTGTTTTCTCCGTTTACTGTCAAGACAGGGCTTTGAAAGCTAGCCTATCAAGCATGCAACTTGTACAGATTAAGAGTATCTGTAGACCTTTGTTCAAGGCTTTGGAAACTATCCTATTGAGTGGGAAACTTGTGTATAGTGTATCCTGACTTGAAAATCCATTCAATCAATTGACATATGTAATCTTCATTTTTATTATTATATTCACATTATCATCCAATAAATGCAAATTTCGTCAGTTTCCAAACCACGTGGCATTGATAGTGACAATTCAAGCATGTAAAATTTTTGCATGGACTCCACGCTACTACTTTCCATGTTTCATATGTGTTTCATGCTCGACACCACACAGATAATTTTATTGGGAAAGGAGCTGCACCCCGAGAGTGAGTTTGTGAAACCAGTATCATAAATGTCTTAATTGGACGAGTTATAGAATAACATGACTAGGCTCTCCCTACAACTGATCTATAGGTATTCAGCAGGTAGGAGAATGGAATCAGTGAGTTGGTTGACATCATGGAGGGTGCAGGCATGCGATTCACCGGGCTGGAGAATGGCATCAACGAGTTGGCTGACATCATGGAGGTTGCATGCATGAGGTTCAGTGGGTTGGAAAATGGCATCAACGATTTGGATGACATCATGAAGGCTACAGGCATGGTGTTTACCCAAGATTACAAGGACAATGGATATCTTTCATGACCTAAATCCATTATTCTCGATTTTGTTTCCCTCATACCATATTCTATTCTTTTCATTGCGGTACGTATGCAGCTGTATGAAGGAGAGTATCAAATAACTGGAGAAGCCCTTGATAAGTTCTTTAAAGGATGACTTCTTTTCAACTTCAAATGGTGACCTAGAATACCGAAGTACTCAATCATCCAAAAAAAAAAGAGCCAATCCATGTCTTCATGGTTTGCTAAAACTAACAAAGGAAAGGACCACCTTTACAGAATCGACCAAGGAGCCAACAGCATGAACATATTTGTTAGAGCACGGTAGTGCATAATTGATGACCTATTCGTTGGAAAATTTATAAGAAAGTATGGTAATTAATTCATTGATTCCCCTTCCCCTTCCCATTCATTGATGGCTTTCGATTAGATTTCATTAATATGGATTTCATGTCTGTAGAGGACATTGATTTTTCTTATGAATAGAAGGTGATGAAGTCGTTTGAGCATTTGCATGGAGACTACTACATTGCCTCGACATTTATGGTACTATGTCCTTGAACCCAACAAATATTTCTTATGTTAGTTGATTATACCACTGAAATTTAGCTGAATATACCATCTGTAAACCTTTTTTAGATCAATTTTAGTGAATCCAACGTTATTTCTTGATTGTAGTTCGAATATAACTCATTGTAGAGTGTCAACGACTCTTTATCTTCAATTGATTGGGGTATTTAAAATCCATATATACTTGTGTTGATAACTCTTTGTCTACTTGTTTCTATGTTTTTATAGCACTTTGACGACCACCTCCATTACATCTAAATATGGCCATAGAATATACGCCCAAATCCTCCTCTACCAATTTTCCTTCAAAATATTGTATCAGTTATCCGTAAGAATATTTGTTCTGCAAATTCATAGAATGCATATGTTAATATAAGCCAATTTGCCTAAATATTTGTTCTCTAAATTCATAGCATGTATCTATCAATATAATCCAAATTGCCTTCCATAGAATGCATCTATCAATATAGTCCAATTTTCTTTCCAAAGATTGTATGAGTTCTTTGTAAGAATATTTTTTCTCCAAATTCATACAATGCATCTGTGAATATAGGCGCATTAACATGAGAATGTTTTATATAAATTGAAGTTTGAAATTCATGTATTAAAATAATTATTTTAAAATGCATCTATCAATTTTAATTTTTTTTAAGAATGCATAGATGTTAACATGGAAATGAAAAAATGAAAAGCATCACATATTTATATAAATTGAAGTTCAAAATTCATGGACTAAAATAATTTCATATTTAGAATGATTAAGATTGATTAGAGCCTCGATTAAAGCCTTACATGTTGTTTGTTGTACTCTCCTTCTAGTGTAGTGCATTGTTGTTTGTTGTCCTCTCCTTCTAGTGCAACGCAAGGTAAGAAGAATTTGTTCGACAACTTCATAGTTTATTTTAGAACACAAAGGCTTACATGGCCATGTAGGTGTGTGGTTGTGTAGGTGGAAGATCAATAGCATAAAGCATATGGATTTGAAAATGAGACTTATGGAGTTGACATCATAGATCTTATGGAGATGAAAACGGTTCGTTGTTCGACACCTGACAAACATAACATTAAAAAAACAAAAGAAGAATTTGTGTGCGGAAAATTGAGAATGTTAGGAAGTAATGCTAGATTTATTTCTAGCATTACTTGATATCCTAGAAAATTATTAGTGAATGTATACCTTAAGCTAAATTTTTTGTGGAAAATATGAAGTTGTGCCTTAGGAAGAGGCCAAATAAGATCTCCAAGTTCAAACATACCATATGTTATCACTCTGTAAATTCCTAGAGGTTGTTGTGGGATATGAAGAAATCTAGCAGAGGTAACCTTAACCAACCACTTCGAAACTAGGAGCTAGCCCTACTAGTTTCAGAGAGGGATCTCTCTATAAGTTTTAGATTTGTTTGGACTTTCAAGATTTTAGGCTAGTTAGAAAGAATATAACCGAGTTGTTTGTATTGTTTTTAAATAAAATGGCTGAAATATCGCTTACGCTTCCATTGGGCTAGAGGTCTATTTTAAAAAGATGGAGATTAAAGACAACTTTTATAAGATTCATTTTACAGGGCGAGATAGTGCTAACATTGGATTCTTTAGGAATAAAATGGTGTATTGCTGAAAAGATGAGATATCAGTTAAAACAAAAAAGCATTTAAGAATTTGTTTGTTATAACATCAGAAGAAAAACATTTAAATCTATGAAAGATTAAGAACATCATACACAATGGAAAGTTCTGCAACTTTAACTTCTTTTAAATATTATATTTATAAAAACAATATGATAAATGAGAAGGAAAAAATTTTACGCAGGAAGAGGAAACTTCACCAACAACCAACACACAGGAATCATGTGAAACGTCTCTTTGTATTACTGGAAAAACCTCTTGATAAAAATTACAGCGATTAGATTTTTTTGGGCGTAAAGATCAACAACCCGCAATACTTCTAAGTTGAAAATATTTATAATTTTTTTTTACAAATGACCCTGTAATTAATGATCAGAATGTGCTAGAGTCTGAGTCTAACTAACTAGCTAATAAGATTCAAAAATGTAGTAACTGATGGTGATGTGTCAAATCTCTCATGTTGATTTCGGGGAAGACTGTTGGTGAGTTATTCAAATGACTTTGACTGTGCTGGACGCTGAGCTGGATGAGGCTTTTACCTTTACTCAATCAATTCACATAGCTCATCCCATCTTTGTGTGCTTGGGATGGTAATTTTCAATAGCCGGCGGTAGACTTCGTCCATCTCAGTGTACTTAGAAAAAGTCGGCTTGATGAGGAAAATGTACTTGATTTTTTTTTATATGGTGAGGTCATGCTACAGAGTCTCCAAGAACACTTTACCCATGATCTTTCCCTATATTCCTGCAAACTTGGAATTATCTTTGGACATGGTGGAAATATTTTTCTTGTAATCAAACAAAGTCATTAATTTGTCATTTAAGACACGTAGATCAGGAAGGCCCTTTTTCTGTAAGGCTTCAACCTTGCTAAAATATCTCTGAAGTCCAATGTCCATGTTCTCATCCTTTTCCTCCAACTACAACATTAATCCTTTTTTAGTCAACACTCTTTTTACTTCGAGGATAGCCTTTGTTCTATCTTTGAATTCCAGTTCTTTCAGTTCTTCTTTGGTTTTTGAGTTCAAAAACTTGATTATCTTGTTGGCTATCGAGGGCATTTCACCCAGTTCTTTTCTTATCTTATCAATGGAATACCTTCTCTTTAGCACCAAATCATGTTGTTCGAACATGATTTGCACCATGGGCCAAATCTCATTTATGGAATTAGACATGTTTGTCCAGATATTTTCCTTGGCCTCAACTAATGTCTTTCCTGCCACTGTTTGTTTCTGGAGCTGTTGTATTTCCTGTTTAAGCTTCTCTGATACTTGTCTCTCAACATTGTATCTTATTTGGAAAGAAATATTGAGTTCCTAGAGATTTTCAACCTCCCTTTTCAACCTGGTAATCTATGTTTCTTGCAAATTCATATCCTCCGTGGACTTTGATAGTTCCTAAGTCTTTTCCAATGATGTCAATGGAGTTGCAGATGGAATTTCTATTGTAGTGGTTATTGGCATAGTTGTTGTACTGACTTTGGCTAGAGGAACTACACTCAATGGAATAACTTCCATTGGGGTTGATTCATCTTTCTCTTTCAATAACCTTTCCAATTCTGCTTCCATTTCCTTAATCTGTGTGTTCTGCTGCATGATTAGTTTCATCCATTCCTCTTTTTCATCTTCTTCTTCAGTTATTTCTTTAGCTTGTGAATCTTCTGTTGGTGGCAATTTCAACTGTTTCCTTAGAGATTTAATGTCATCATTCTTTTTCTTTATCATCTCCTCGGCTAATTTTACATTTGAGGGATCGTACCCAATCTTGAGCACCAACTCCTTTAAAGATTTTACTATGTTATCTTTTGCAAAAGAGGATATGATTTCCAGCTTCAATTGGGTCTGAACATTTCTTAGAGATACTTGTAGCTTAGCTGCAGTAGAGGAAGCATGTGCTAATGTGGAGAAAACCATTTCTCCAGTCTGTCTATGCAAATCCATCTAGTCAGTTGGATGGACTTATTTGGTGTCAAAAACAATGGTCGACCTCTTGTAGTCAGTGATCTCTTTAGGTAGAGGCACCTATGCTTGCAGAAATGCTAGATGCATTCTTCCTTTATCTATGTCAAAGGTTGATAATAATTTGTGTTGTGATGTAGAAGTTTGCGTCTAGAACTGGGCATAGGTGCCATTAGTCAACATCTGGTTCTTCTTTTTAATCATATCATATTTTTCAAAAATCCTTACAGGTGCAGATCCTTGTGGAATTTGGGAGGTCACAACTATATCTTTCTACTCCTTTGAAGAAGGAATGGACGCCAACTAGTTTTCTTCCTCAATCAATTTGGTAGAATAAGACTCCTCTTCACCAGACTTATGAATTGTGTGAGTGGTTTTGGGTGTTTTGCTAGCTGCCTGCAAATATTTTGTTGATACCTCAGTGATTGACAGAGAGGAATCCTTTCTTGTCCTTTTTTATTTTTGTACGTGGGGAGTGGTAGTCTGTGAAAAAAATACTAAAGGAGATTCCTGTTGTTCAGTGTCTACCAGAGTATTTGCCTCCCACTCTGTCTGGTTCGCATACTTTTCTATTTCTGTTTTGGGGATGTGAGTATAAGGTGAACTTTTGTTTTTAGATCTCATCTCCGCAATTATCCCAGTCAGGTCATAATGCCAAATGAAATTGGTCCTGAACTTCATTTCCTTTAGTAGTTTATCTGCCTCTTCTCCAGTAGCTCGATTGTTGTAAATAAATAGTCCTATTTTCCCTTTAATCCTCATATGTTGTTTTTTCTTCAGAGACACAAAATGAATGTCATCTGAATTTATCATCTAACGAATATATTCTAGTGGAAATATCCGAATAGGAACATACTTAGGCAGTTTATACGGAGCTATTTCACACCCATATACTCTGACCTCCATGCGATTCTAGTATAGGAACCAGTCTCTAGTTTTTTCAAGATCTGAAAGGTGCAGAACTCTTTGGATCTCCTCGTTTATCCTTGGTTCTAGTCTTCCATTGAGCATGCCTACTACTGGATGATAGAATAGCTCGATGAATTGTTTGAAACTGAACTCAGTGGAGTTTCTTCCGAGTAGCGATGTCCATATAGTTACTTCTTGCGGTTGTCCATCTTTATCCATCTTCTACATGAGAAAGGAAAATTTGTCTGCTTGATAGAACATAAACGTGTAGGCCAGTATTGAAGAATACCAGAACATACCTTTTGTAGGGAAAATTGCCAGTTTCTCATGCAAGTTCTTGGCCAAGAAAACACAGTAATCCAATTGGGTGGCCACTTTATCTTCAACAGAGAGAATGGATAGGAAACCTAAGATAGGTTCATCCACCCATTCATCTGAGAAGTAACCGAGCAAATAACATAGTGTTGAGATAATTTGATTTCCCATTCTTTTTCTCTTTTCTCTTTTTTCTTTTCTTTTCTCTTTTCTTTTCTTTTTTCTCTTTTCTCTTTTTTCTTTTCTTTTCTTTTTGGAATGAAGTAATATCTGCAAGTCAAAAACATTAAAGGGACAAAATTACAATCAACAGTTGATCCTATAAATTATAGGGTTATAACAGTGGCTCCACCTGGGGATGGTATCCTCCTTGCGAGATGCCAAGAATCATGTTTCTTGTTATCTTAAAAAATTTCTTCTAGAGTTTCTTCTGTTATCTGACTTGTTTTATTTTTAAAATTTTGATGACATTTTCGGTGTCTTAGGGCCTTCTCCACGGGCTTCAAACACCTGAACAAAAACACCTACACCTAAAATACTTGTAAAAGAAATTATATGTACAATGGAATGGAATGGTGATCTTTCTACTGATGTGGCAAGTAATGCTTCAGCATACTGCCATTTATAGGTCCCCCTGGTAGGTCTGATCCATAACCATTAGCAAGTAGAAAAACATTATTTCCTCTGAAGGCCTGAATGGTGTAAGGACCCTTCCACAAACTATCGAACTTTCCATGTTTACCTTTATCTTCATTTCTGGAGTCCCATCTCAAAACTAGATCACCCAATTCAAAGTTCTCCTCTTTGGTTCTCTTGTCATAAATCTTTTTAATATTTTCTTGGATCACTTGAGTTCTGTTGTAAGCTTTTTCTCTAGATTGCATTAGGTGGATCATTTGATTTATCCTTCACTGTACATCATTTGGTTCTTCTTGTGTTTCCTAAAATAGTTTCATGACTAGAACTCCTAATGAAAAGGGAAAAACTACCTCGGTGCCATACACCAACTAGTATGGAGACATACCGATCGCTCTTTTGGTGCTTATTATGTCCGCCCAAAGTGGGAAAACCAACTTATTATGCCATGATTTATTGTTTTCCTGTTGTGTCTTTCTGAGAATGTTAACCAGACTTTTGTTAGAAGACTCAGCTACCCCATTTCCTTATTGATAATAAGCCATCAAGTGTCCCAAAGTAATATTATATTGATTTCAAAAATCTATGAGCCTTTTGGATCCGAAAGCCGCTACATTGTCAGCTATAATTTTTTTGGGGCATCCAAAACGAGACAAAATGTTAGTTTATAAAAACTTGATGATGACAGAGTCAATGGCTTGCCTGCATGGTACAACCTCAATCCACTTGGTTAAGTAGTATGTGTCCATGAGGATCCATTTATGTTGGCCCGAAGAGGGAGGATGTATACCACCAATGAATTCTAGCCCCCATTGTTGGAAAGGAGATTCAACAAAGATGGGTTTCATTGGGAGTGTAAAAAGATTCCTTTGACTTTCAAAAATATGACACTTGTGGAAAGAAGTAACCTTCTGGTGAATGTCAGTAAAGAGAGTAGGCCAGTAAAAGACAACTCTCAAAATATTGTTTTCTATGGTCTTCCAGCTCAAGTTCCCACAACAGTCTCCTGCATGAAAATCTTGAAGAACTTTTTCAGCTTCATCTTTTAACAAGAAATTAACCAAGATACCACTAGGATCTTTCCAATAAAGATTTCCTTCCAAAATACAAAATTTCAATGCTTTCAATTTAATAAATCTAGCTTTGGTATTAGTCAAACCTAGAAGAGCCTATAAATTATGGAGTAAAAAAATGAGGTATGCATACCAAGGGGAGTTTAAGAATGCCTCTTTTACATTTGGAGTCGCATGCTCTTCTGGTCTGTTTACTACAACCAAAAAATTAATATCTAAAGCATGAAAATTTGACTCAACCAATAGTTTGGCCAAACCCTGTTCTTTTATTAGTTTAGTGGGTTTTATTTCAATTTCGTATTCCAAAATAACCGCAATCCATTTTCCCCTTCTTCCATATGGATTATCCTGGGTCAGGATATCCTTAACCACTGTGTTTGGAACGTATGCAATTGTGTGAGAGTGGAAAATATAGACCCTAAAATCCTTTATAGCTTTTACCAGAGTGAAGGCTTGTTTCTCCATAATATTATAATTCAATGTTTCGTCTCTTAAAGATTTGCTGAAAAAATTTATGGGTTGCTCGTACCCTTCAATGTTTTTCTGCAATAGTACTATTGTTATAGTGTGCTCAGATACAAAGGAGAAAAGATAAAACTCTTTGGTATGGTCTGGGCTAGTCAGAACTGGGGCTTGGGTGAGAGCATGTTTCACCTGCTCAAATGATTGTTTGGACTCGGCGTTCCATTTGATTTTTGTGTCTTTTTTCAACATATTGGTGATATTCCTGAGAAGTTTGGCCAAGTTTGGTATGAATATTATAAGGAAATTTATTTTTCCTATGAAATATTGCAGTTCTTTCATGTTCCTAGGGTGTTCCACTTTCTGGATAGCTTCAATCCTGTTGGGATCTATTTTAATTCCTTCTTTTGAGATTATGTGTCCCAACAATTTACCTTCCTCTAACCCAAAAAGTCTTTTCTTAGGATTCAATGAAATCACAAATTTCCTGCACTTTTCAAACACCCGTATGAGGTGGAGAAAATGTTCTTCGTCGGATTTGGAGTAAATAGTTATGCCATGTAGATAAATGACTATAAATTTCTCGGTCTTGTCCACAAAAGAAATATCCATTGCTCTTTGGTAAGTAGCCCCAATGTTCATTAGACCAAAATGCATCTTCACATACATGAAGGTTCCCCAAGGTGTGGTAAAAGTTGTCTTCTCTTGATCTTCTAGATGGACCAGAACTTGGTTGTAACCAGAGAAACCATCAAGTAAGGAGATCCTACTGGATCCAACCAGCTTTTGCAAAATATGGTCCATTTTGGGTAAAGGATAATTGTCTTTGAGGGAGACTTTGTTCAGATTCCTAAAATCTATACAGAGTCTGATCTCGCCAGTTTTCTTCCTGGTCAGGACTAGGTTAGAAACCCATTTGCAAAATCTCAAGGGGACTATAATCTTAGCATCATACATATTTTTTATTTCTTTCTCTATCAAGGGAAGTAACTTGGGATTAATTCTCCTAAGCTTATGTCTGAAAGGTTTTTGTTCTTCTTTTATGGGAATCCAATGCTGTATGATACGTGTGTCATATGATTTTAAGTCCTCATAGCCCTAGGCAAAAACATCCATATATTCCTTAAGAATTTCAATGTATTTTCTTTCTTTCTCTGGTGGCAGGGATTTAGACAGTTTTATCATTTTGGTGTTTTCTTTTGTTCCTATGTTGCAACCCTTGACCTCTATACCGCTAGCTTCAATTTCCAGTATTTTGGCTACATCGTTAAAATCAAACAAGTCTTCCAACATAACTAAACCTCTAGGTAACACATTATTCTTTAACCGCAGAATATCATAATCTACATCATTTTCCTTGAATTCTTCAACATCTATTGTATTTAGACTACCATTCTCAAAAATAGATTTATTTACAAATTCGTCACCATTTTCTAAATCTATGTTTCTACATTCGAAATCATTTTTACATTGCAGAAAATCTTCGATTTGATCATCATTTCCAAATACCTACCAATATCTGATTTTGTCAGGAACGATTGGTCTGCACTTCACCTCCATTGTGTATTTGCGAGTGGGAAGAAAAGGGATTTTACAAGTAGATGATGAAGTAGCTAGTTCGTCTATGAATATATTTTGGCCCCTAGGCATTACCTACAAATCAACCTCAATAAAGCACTGAAGAGCATCTAAAACAACATTTCTATAGGCTCTAAGTCTGGGATGTTTAGTTGCATACTCACCTTTTATTTGCTTGATAATCAATTTAGAATTACCCCTTACCATTATCTGCTTAGCACCAACTTTCTTCAATAATTTTAGGCCGAGCATTAAAGCCTCGTACTCGGCTATGTTGTTAGTACATTGGAAGTTCAGTTGATAAGAATGATTCTCGGAATATTTTGATCTGTGGTTATGCATACAAACTCTGGCTCTAACTCCTTCTTTACTCACAACACCATTGAAGTCCATTCTATAGAAGTCTACAGGAAACTCTTCATTCTCTTCAATCTTGGGGTTTATTACTTCGACAACTTCTTTAACATCCTTTGGATCAGGTGCATCATCCTCCAGTTGTGTGATTTGTTCTTCAAAGTCACAATCATTTTATAAGATAAAAGAATCTAGATCAAAGTGTGCAGAGTATAGTGGGTAATTGTGTGGCTTTTCCTGGTTACTGACCATATACTTCATTAGGGTTTCGTTGTAAAGTCTTCTATGTTGACCGAAAACTGGAATGGTGGCATAAGACATATCTAGCTGCAGGGTTCCTCTCAATTTATACCCCCAAGACCTTGATAGAAACATACCATACTTGGGGGGGATATCTGCAACGACGATATCCATCACCATACTTTTCGCTAGAATTTTAGCCAAGGTGATGCATAGGTATTTAATCAAGACTATACATTTGATTTTGCTGGAGTCGAAAGAAGGCAAATATTTGTAGGGTCCGATGACCTCAAGTCCCAACTTTTCCATCATGGCTTTGGGCATTAGGTTGTGAGAGGCACCCAAATCTAGCATAACGTTGTGTAATATCAGATCATGGATGTTTAGGTTGATGTAAAAAGGGGCCAAGGTGCCATTGTCAATTTGACTATCAACTTCAGGACCAAACAAGAGCTTGGGTCAGTCATTGACAAGGTTTACTATGTCATAGTGGTGTACAAATCCAATATTCAAGGCTTTGGTACCCATATTGGGTTCTATTCTTAAATATTTTATCACTAGAGACCTCTAAGAGTTCTTGTTCATCAACTCAGAGAGGGGAATAGGAATCTTTAATTTTTCTAGTTCTCGTTCAAGGCTGAAAGGAGAAGTGGTTTTGTTTAAGCTCTGTACTTCTGATCTATCGATATAAACTCTATGAACAGGTGCATCTGTTTGAATAGTTGAAGAAACTTTTGTCTGACTTGTTCTCTTAAGAATTTATGGAGTCTTATGTGCAGGAGATTCAACATTGTGCTGCCCAGTGGATTTCTTGGGAAGGTTTTATGAGGTTTTCTTACTTTCAACAGCCTTCTTCGGGGAGTTCTCATTAGAATTCTTACTTCTTAAGTTATACTACCTGTGAACCTCCATTATAAAATTCTCAAAGGGTTGTGGTTTTGTTTTCTCAGCTTCCTCATTTACCTTTGTTTGTGAAATGAGAGAGATCTCATGTTCTTCCTAGGTGAGAAAAATGGATTCATGATCATGATCATGATCCCCCATTAGGTTTATATGAGTATCATCAAACTCCTCCATTACTTCCTCCCCATCATCAACATATCTTTCTTGGAGAGGTCGTCTAATCTACTAATTAGGTCCTCTTTGTTCTCATTGATCTCTAGGATCCCTCTGCCTAATCTGAGGTGGATTCCTTCTAAATTTTGGGATTTTGATTTGAGGGGTAGCTTGGTTCTCCCTAGGTGCATTCCTATTAGTTATGGTGAGTCTCTCCATCATTTTCTCCATAGCTCCGGTAAGATAATCTAATTTGGCATCTGATGAGGAAGTAGAAGGTTATTCTTTGATGGTGAACCTTTTTTTTGTTCTTTGCTTGGCCCTTCTAGCCAAAAGATTTTCTTCCACACTGACGACACTTCTTTGCATGTATGCCAGAGTTGTTTCATTTCTTTCCCTCAATTGATATGACATGTTAGTGCCAAATCCATCAGGGAATTTTATTAATGCCAAACCTTGTGGTGGTTTGATTTCAATAGGGATAGCATTGTATAGATTATTGAAATGAGTGTAGTAATCATGCACTGTCTCACCTTGATTCCTTTTGATGTTCTCATATTCTAATAGAATCTGGAGAGGATTTTTCTTTACCTCCCACCTGTCAAGGAAGGTCTGATGAAAACGAGGAATATCAGTAATGGTAGCATCATGTAAAGTTTTGAACCAGTTTTTCACTTCTCCAGTTAGACTTTGTGTGAATAATCTCATCTACACATCAACTTCATCTACTTCCTGTAGGTCAAAGTGATCATTCATTTTGTCAACATGTTGTTGTGCATTCAAGGGACTATCACTATCGAACTGCGGTAATATGGTTTGATAATCTTGAGGCATGTTATGTAAAGGAGAAACCAAAACTAATGGAGCATACCTTGCTGCCATGATTGGTGAAGGAGGTTGAACAACAACCTGTGTGACAGGAGAAGTAATGCCTGAAGATATAGAAGATGAAGGGCTTGGAGGAATGGAGTGACCTGCTGGAGGTTTAGTAGAAACCACATCAATAGCTAAAACAGGAAGTTCGACAGACTATTGAAGATGGAATTTTTCTAAGGCTTGACCAAGATTTGTGACTAGGTCTTCGAGCTTATCAGTCTCGGGGTGAAAACGTTGATCAATTTTATCTCTAGGAGAGATAATCTCAGGGGTCCTGGGCTAAAATATAGTTAGGTCTAAGACCGTTTTACTGACAAAACCATTGAACTTTGTCCTAAAAAGACTTGTTTGAAAGGGTGGTTCATGCTTGAGGTCTGGAAGAACAACTAACGTCCCTGGGATGGAAAAAGACCTTGGTAGAGGGTTGCTACTCCTTGAAATTTGTGCAGTATTTCTCTTCCTGAGTAGTCTTTTGGGATTATCTGTTACTCTTGCAAGTTCTAGGTCAGGATGAGATCTGGTAAAAATTCCTTTGGGAGCCACAACTGTTGATTTTATTCTTCTTTTGTAGATTTTAACTATTAACTTTAACAACCTCTGAATATTACTTCTAGATAAAATTTAGGGTTTGTGGCGTCTTCTAGAAATAAAGTTGTCTTTGTCTAGGGGAAATAAATCAAGGGGCGGAATGTCTGTTCATTTCTTCCCCAGTATGGTCACCATTTATGTTATCACTCTGTAAATTCCCAGAGGTTGTTGTGGGATATGAGGAAATCTAGCAAAGGTAACCTTAACCAACTACTTTGAAACTGGGAGCTAGCCCTACTAGTTTCAGAGAGGGATCTCTCTGTAAGTTTTAGATTTGTTTGGAATTTCAAGATTTTAGGCTAGTTAGAAAGAATATAACCGAGTTGTTTGTATTGTTTTTAAATGAAATGGATAAAATATCACGTACACTTCCATTGGGCTAGGGGTCTGTTTTAAAAAGATGGAGATTAAAGACAACTTTAGATTTGTTTTACAGGGTGAGATAGTGCTAACACTGGATTCTTTAGGAATAAAATGGTGTATTGCTGAAAATATGAGATATCAGTTAAAGAAAAAAAGCATTTAAGAATTTCTTTGTTATAACATCAGAAGAAAACCATTTAAATCTATGAAATATTAAGAACAGAGTACACAATGTCAAGTTCTGCAACTTTAACTTCTTGTAAAGAATAGATTTAGAAAAACAATATGATAAACGAGAAGGAAAAAAAATTACGTAGACAGAGAAAACTTCACCAACAACCAACATGTAGGAATCTTGTCAAACGTCTCTTTGTATTACTCAAAAAATGTCTTTATAAAAATTACAATGATTAGAGCTTTCTTGGGTGTAAATATCAACAACCTGCAATACTTCTAAGTTGGAAATATTTATAAAGGAAAGTTACAAACGACCCTGTCATTAATGATCAGGACCTGCTAGAGTCTGAGTTTAACTAACTAGCTAACAAGATGAAAAAATATAGTAACTGATGGTGATGTGTCGAATCTCTCATGTTGATTTTAGGGAAGATCGTTAGTGAGTCATTCAGATGACTTCGACTATGTTGGATGCTGAACTGGACAAGGTTTTTACCTTTACTCAATCAATTCGCATAGCTCATACCATCTTTGTGTGCTTGGGATGGTAATTTTCAATAGTCGGAGGTAGACTTCGTCCATCTCGATGTACTTAGAAAAAGTTGTCTTGATGAGGAAAATGTAATTGATTTCGTGTTGTATGTTGAGGTCATGCTGCAGAGTCTCCAAGAATGCTTTTCCCATGATGTTGCCCTATATTCCTGCAAACTTGGAACTATCTTTGGCCATGGTGGTGATCTTTTTCTTGTAATCAGACAAAGTCATTAATTTATCATTTAAGACACATAGATCAGGAAGGCCCTTTTTCTGTAAGGCTTCAACCTTGCTAAAAAATCTCTAAACTCCAATGTCCATGTTTTGAGTCGTTTCCTCGAACTCAAACATTAATCCTGTTTTAGTCAACACTCTTTTTACTTCGAGGATAGTCTCTGTTCTGTCTTCAAATTTCAATTATTCCAGCTCTTCTTTGGTATTTGAGTTCAGAAACTTGATGATCTCGTTGTTTTCCAAGGGAATTTCACCCAGTTCTTTTCTTATCTTATCAATGGTCTTCCTTCTCTTTAGCACCAAATCATGTTGTTAAAACATGATTTGCACCATGGGCCAAAACATCGTTTATGGAATTAGAGATTTCTGTCCAGATATTTTCCTTAGCCTCAACTAATGTCTTTCCTGTCACTGCTTGTTTCTGGAGCTGTTGTATTTCCTATTTAAGTTTCCTTGATGCTTGTCTCTCAACATTGTTTCTTATTTAGAAAGAAGTCTTGAGTTCCTGGATATTTTAAGCCTCCTTTTTCAACCTGTTAATCTATGTTTCTTCCAGATTCATATCCTCTATGGACTTTGATAGCTCCATAGTCTTTTCCAATGTTGTCAATGGAGTTGAAGATCGAATTTCTATTGTAATGGTTGTTAGCATAGGTGTTGTACTAACCTCGGCCAGGGGAACTTCACTCAATGGAATAACTTCCAGTGGGATTGATTCCTCTTTCTCTTTCAATAACCTTTCCAATTTTGTTTCTATTTCATTAATCTGTGTGTTCTGATGCATGATCAGTTTTAGCCATTCCTCTTTTTCATATTTTGTTTCTACTGTTTCTTTATCTTGTGAATCTTCTGTTGGTGGAAATTTCAATTGTTTCCCTAGAGATGCAATGCTAGCATTATTTTTCTTTATATCTCCTCAGTTTCTTTTACATTTGAGGGATCATACCCAATCTTGAGCACCAACGCCTCTAAAGATTTTAATCTGTTATCTTTTCCAAAAGAGGATATCCTTTCCAGCTTCAATTGGGTCTAAACATTTCTTAGAGATACATGTAGCTTTGTTGCAGTAGAGGAAGCATGTGCTAATGTGGAGAAAACCATTTCTCCAGTCTGTCTGTGCAAATCCATCTAGTCAGTTGGATGGACATGTTTGGTGTAAAAAACAATTGTGGACCTCTTGTAGTCAGTGATCTCTTTGGGTTGAGGCACTTGTGCTTGCAGAAATGCTAGATGAATTCTTCCTTTCTCTGTGTCAAAGGATGAAAATAATTTGTGTTGTGTTGTAGAAGTTTTCTTTCAGAACTAGGCGTAGGTGCTATTAGTCAACATCCGGTTCTTCTTTTTAATCATATCATATTTTTCAAAAATGCTTACAAGTGTAGATCCTTGTGGAATTTGGGAGGTCACAACTATATCTGTATTCTCCTTTGAAGAAGAAATGG
The DNA here is from genome assembly GCA_009831015.1 of Picea engelmannii. NCBI lineage: Eukaryota > Viridiplantae > Streptophyta > Pinopsida > Pinales > Pinaceae > Picea > Picea engelmannii. Next base: position 722,268 of record ML785280.1, read on the forward strand.
ATGTCACCTAGTGTTGTTCCTCAATCACTTTGGCAGAATGAGACTCTTCTTCACCAGACTTGTGAATTGCGTGAGTGGTTTTGGGTCTTTAGTTAGATGCCTAAAAATCTTCTGTTGATACCTTAGTGATTGAAGGAGAGGAATCCTTTCTTGGCCTTTTTTATTTTTGTATCTGGGAAGTGGTAGTCTGTGAAAAAAAGACTAAAGGAGCTTCTTGTTGTTCAGTGTCTACCAGAGTATTTTCCTCCCACTCTGTCTGATTCGCATACCTTTCAATTTCTGGTGTGCGGATTTGAGCACAAGGTCAACTTTTTCTTTTGGATCTCATCTATGCAATGATCCCAGTTGGATGATAATGCCAGATGAAACTGGTGATGAAATTCAGTTCCTTTAGTAATTTATTTTCCTGTTCTCCAACAACTCGATTCTTGCAAATAAACGATCCTATTTTCCCTTTAATCCTCATCTGTTGTTTTTTCTTCAGAGACACAAAATGAATGTCATATGAATTGATCATCTAACGAATATATTGTAGTGAAAATATATGAACATGAATATACTTAGGTAGTTTATACAGAGCTAGTTCACACCCATATACTCTAATCTCCGTGTGATTCTGTTATAGGAACTACTCTCTAGTTTTTGTGAGATCTGAGAGGTGCATAACTCTTTGGATCTCCTCATTTATCCTTGGTTCTAGTATTCCATAGAGAATGCCTACCACTGGATGATAGAATAGCTCAATGAATTGTTTGAAACTGAATTCAGTGGAGTCTCTTATGAGCAGCGATGTCCATAGAGTTACTGCTTGCAATTGCCCATCTTTATCCATATTATACATCAGAAAGGAAAATTTGTCTGCTTGATAAAACATAAACGTGTAGGACATTATTGAATAATATTTGAACATGCCTTCTGTAGGGAAAATTGTCAGTTTCTCGTGTAGGTTCTCGGCCAAGAAACCACTATAATTCAACTGGGTGGCCACTTTCTCTTCAGCAGAAAGAATGGACAATAAACCTAAGATAGGTTCATCCACCCATTCATCTGATAAGTAACTGAGCAAGCAACATAGTGTTGAGATAATCTAATTTCCCTTTTCGTAAAATATGGAGGAGTAATAGGGAGGATTCTTCTTAGGGAATTGGGCATCTTGTGGAAGGAACAACTCGAAGATTTGTGCTCTTTGGGGAAAAGTTAGGTTCTGATAAAATTATGTCATAATTTCAATTGTGAAGGTAGAACGGGGTTCAACTCTGGGTACTTGCATCATTTCATCGATGGCTTTGGGTTAGATAATGAAAAGGGTTTCTCTAGACGAAGACACTATGGCTCTCTGATTGGGGAGGTAGTGTGCTTGGCACTTGAGGGAGAATTTGGGAAAGTAATAGACTTGGGGAAAACTATACAGGGGGAGATTTGACTACCAAAGCCTGATTTCATAGCTATGATCGATGAAGGTTTCTCTGAACCACGACTGTATCTCAACAAATTCAAATTCATACCTCGTTTATGAGATTAGATAGTCTTTTTCTGCTAATGGGATCTGTTCGAGATCAACAGAAGGTGGGCGAAAATGATTTTCCTCTACATTTGATTGTTTACTTTTGGGTGCCATTGATTTCCTCCATCACCTACACACTAAGAAAACATTAGTAGGAAAATATAAGGCTGGAAAAGATGTTGCAGAGGTGAAGGAGAATGAGTATCTGATAGGCATGGAGCATGAGAGAAATGAAAAAGATAGAAATGGGGTTGGGATTTAGTGAACGAGTGTCCATTGGGCGAAAAGGAAAGGTCAGGTGAACAATGAATACGTGGTCAGTAATAAATGGTTAATGGTTTATTTAGAGCGTGAGAGGACAGGATGAAAGACGTCTGACGTGTGTATCTGGTTGATGTGTAGACTGGTGATTAAGGGGTGAAAGGAAATATATGACCTGTAATCGTTATATGGATGGGACGTGTTGATGGGGTGATGGCATGGAACTTGCAGAGGGTGATTTTGGGATGTGACACTTCAGGATGGTGAGGGTGAGCTGGAAAAAATGGTAGGCGATGAATGTTTGGAGAGGGGGAGTTAGGATGCAATGAGATGATGTCGTGTTGGGATGGGACCCGCCTAGGCTCTGTTTCATTCCAGACCCCCCCCCCCCACCGTTAAAGGTTGAACAGTCGGGGGGGTCTGAGATCCCTTGCTGGTCGTTGATATGGGTGAAGAAGGATCCGTCATAGCTTCAGACGCACTCTTTAAACATAGAACGGTCGGGGGGGTTCTGGAATCTCCTCTGGATCATCCGATTATGCATTGATGGGATGATCGTAGATATTAGCGCACAATTTAATGAGCTTTTTGGAGCCCCCCCCCCACTGTTAAAGGTCAAACGATCGAGAAGGTCTTAAAACTCATAAGAACCGTAGATCTCGGCACTAACATCTTGGTCGTAGATCTATGCTCAATCGTTAATCTCTGGGGTGCGCTTCAATATATGAGGTCAAACATAGCCTTAATTACCTTTTGTGGGTTTTACGCACTTCTCCCTTTGCTTGTGTCACTATGGGGTTAGACAAAACATTCCACCATCAAAATCCTACATTTTCCATCTATCATCTTACACATTTTATTGAAAAGAAACTAACTAACCTATGTCGTAACCTACTCCTTTGCACCTTTAGCCTACTTTAAACTGTTGGGCTAAGAAAATACTCTACCCTGACGTTATTTGACCAAGATTAGACTGTTTG
>ML785280.1:750839-763336 GCA_009831015.1 Picea engelmannii
CACCTATATATGACTTTGTGACATCTATAAGAATGAATATAGGAATGTATTAACATCTTCATGTGACCATATTTATTATCCTATTTATAAATAGTTCTAGGTAAATGAATCATAGTATGAATATTAAAATAGGTATATAAATATAAAGTTAATGAAGAAAGGTTCTAAAGTTAAAGTATTAAGTTTTAAAATTTCAAACTAATTCAATATAAAGAAGGTAATTTTTTATCAATTGTTTGACAATTATGACTCACTCAATTGCATCTTCTTCAAAATATATATCCCATTAAAACTCACATTACTATGTTTACAATAGGCTATGATGCACTTAAATTTGAAATTATTGTCATGATTGCTCTCAATCTAGATTTCTAACTCCAACAAAGCCTCCCAATATTACATTTGCTACATTTTCTCCACCTCATCTTAATATAACTTAATATTGAAGACAATTTAAAAATTATTTATAGTGATGACCAAACTTATTGAATGCTTATATTATTGATGATATTTATATTCATATAATATTACTTCACACATATTGACCAAAGTTATTGAATGCTTATCTTATTGATGATATTTATATTCATATAATATAACTTCAAATTGACAATGCATTAATTAATTCATTAATAACCTAGACATTAGTAACTAATGTGTTTATTGAACCATAATATTGTATGTGTGTTGGATATTTAGGCATGGCTAGCACACACATATCCCACACGTAGACGATAATAACAAGCGATGTTCTTAATGCATATTTTTAAAATGTTCACAACTAATCATGCTTACAAAAATAAAGTAAATCAAACTTCAAATAATCCTCATTAAATAAAGAGTAATAATTCAACATTCATCCATCTTTAAAATTGAATTATTATAATTTAAACATGGTAGGAACTATGTGAGAAAACAAGGAATCACATATTGAATCCAAAATGTGATCCTCAATTGAATTGGAATCACGTAGGTCCTTTTAAACCGTTATTTCCATCTCGCATCTCCCATCCCATCGCTGTTGTTTTGAATTGATTTCCCTTGGAAAACCCAACTTTTGATTTCAATGACTTATATGTGTGGGTTTTATTGATTATTATGAAAATACTGTGGTTTTATCTTTTGTCACTTATCCCTTTAGTCATCAGTCTATGCCTGAGCAGTCGGCCAGGAGCCGAATCGACGGTTGTCACTTCGGTGTTTAAAGACCTATAGATTCAAATGCCCTGATTTTCTTTGCATGGATGATGAGTGAAGGATAAGAATTTTCCATGATATCTATGGACCCCTTATTATATTTGAGTTGATTGATTCATGGTTGAATGTCTAGTCTTTTCTCATTCTTATGAGCGAGTACCTCTACATCTTGATTGATTAAAACTTCGATTTATCTCTGCGTTTTTCATTTCATGAACTTTGGTACATATATGTATTTTTATTGATAGACTGTGCATTGTGAATGATAAACCTCTAAGTTGAATGGAAGTCCCTCGACGAACCAAACTTTTGATTTCAATGACTTCTCTATGTGGGTTTTATTGATTATTATGAAAATATTTTGTTTTTATCTTTCATCCCTTATCCCTTTAGTCATCAGTCTATGTCTGAGCAATCAACTAGGAGTCGAATCGATGGTCATCACTTCGGTGTTTAAATACCTATATATTCAAATGCCCTGCTTTTCTTTGCATGGATGATGAGTGAAAGATAAGAATTTTCTATGTTGTCTATCCCTTATTTATCTCTGAGTTGATTGATTCATGGTTGAATGTTTAGTCTTTGCACCTACTTGTGTAGATTTGTTTCTTCCTTGCAATTCATCCGATCAATATTTAATTTAATATTCTTGGCTTTTTAGTCAGTAACTGAATGAATTTCACTTTTTTCAGTCTCTTGATATGGCTTCTCTACCAAATTCAAAACTCACTTTTGATATGGCTTCTCTTCCAAAACATAGACTCTTATCATTGTAAACTCCTAAAAAAGGAACCAGTCTCCCACTTTGGTGGTATTTTCTAATTGTAGTGACCCTTTGACTAAAGGAGTGATTATAACGAATAGTTCATTTTGGATAATAAAGTCTAATATAGAAATAAAAGATTCTTAGATGGGAACTAATTATTATACTCATTTATTATAACTTCATATAATATTTATAGATCAGAACTAATTATTATCTTATTGATGATATTTATATTCATATAATATAACTTCAAATTGACAACTTATTAATTAATTCATTAATAACCTAGACATCAGTAACTAATGTGTTTATTGAAACATAATATTGTATGTGTGTTGGATATTTAGGCATAGCTAGCGCACACATATCCCACATCTAGACGATAATAACAAGCGATGTTCTTAATGTAATTTTTAAAATGTTAACAACTAATCATGCATACAAATAAATAAAGTAAATCAAACTTCAAATAATCCTCATTAAAGAAATAATATTAATTCAACATTCATCCATATTTAAAATTGAATTATTATAATTTAAACATGGTAGGAACTATGTGAGGAAACAAGGAATGGCATATCAAATCCCAAATGTGATCCTCAATTAACTTAGAATCATCAGGCTCCCTTTAAACCCTTAATTCCATCTCGCATCTCCCATCCCTTCCTTTGATGAAATATGTTGGAGTTTTGACTATATTGAACTAACTATAGATATAATCCAAATGTGAAATATTCAAACCTTTCGACCTAATATCTCTAGTAGACAACTAGTATTAGTCATCACAAATCTAGAGGAGTGTGAATAGCATGACCCTCTGATGCAGGAGCATCGCCAACTCATCAAGCGAGCCAGCGCGGAAGTGGAGGACAGCTGGACAAACCAACCCCAAATTTTTGAAAATGCTTTGGGATTGTTGTGAAAGTCTTAAATGAATCATTTATGAAGGCGCACTTTGTGTATTGTAATGGACGTCGAGCAGATAGCTCTCGTCCTTTAGTAGATAGACGACATTTACTATAGTTAATGTTGGTAGATAGGAATTTAATTCTATATTTGATAGCTTTAGAGTCCAAGAGGGAAAACTGATATAGACACCCTCATTTGTATCATTGTAACATTACTCCTAAGCATAGAAGAGAAGAAGAGGAGAGAAAACAAAGAATTGTATGAAGAACACCCATGTACAGACATTTGAATTAATAGAAGAAAGCTTTGATTCAAATTCATGGTTTGTGTTGTTTCTCTGTGTATTGATGTTATGAATGTTTGCTTCCTGTCATACATTTGTTGTTATATGTTGTGTATGTGATTTCATGGTTAAATTGAAGTCTGAGAGGAAGAGTGAATGAGTTTCAATTGTTTCTCTAATTGAGCTAGAGGATTCTTGCAAGGAGTGTAGTCGAATTTGTCTGCAAGGAGTGTGTTGACAGAAGGGGTCAATTAGAGATAGATTTTGTTCTCATTTCCTCGAAGGTTCAGTTAGGCACAGTGTCGTGCAAGGAGTGTGTAGGCCAAGATAAGTCTTAGAGTTGCGATTCTGAGCAGAGTATCAGAAGACTGCTGCTACAGGTGTGCACAGAGTCAAGTGCCTTCAACACTTAAGCATTGTTGAAGATTTTCCGCAAGGAGTGCGTGCAAGGTTTCTTTCTGGAGATTGAAGTTGTGGAAAAGATCAGGAGGAATAGGCCTTTGAATTTACCAATAGGGTAAGTGCAGGGAAGCTACTGTAGAAAGTCGGAAAGAAGTGTCGCAGGTTGGAGAGCGAGTGAACGAGTCTCGTGGAGAGATACTTCTTCATTTTGCAGAATCATCAAAGGGAGAACGGGCTCAGGAGGGGCAGAAAGTGTGGAAAGGTTACGACATAAGTGTGTGAAGAGGTTAGAAGCTCAGGACGGGCAGAGCCGTCGATCCCGAGTCGTGGGAGTCCTCGGATCTACACGTGGCCTCGTGTATCAGGAGTTTGCAAGTCGAAGCTCCAATTTGTTGTGACGAGAATTGCAATATCGCGAGACACGATATCCCGATAAGATCAGACCCGTTCATTGTGGAGGACACGTGTCAGGAGATCCCAAGAAGTCGGGGATCGGAGAATCGAGTTTTCTAAGGACAGGAAACTCTTACACTTTGGAATCACGATCCACGATATCCCAATGGGAAGGTCATGTGGGCCACAGTAGGAGATAGTGGAGGATAGGTGGCATAGTGTCGGGGATTGGGAAAAGGTAAGTCTCGAATCCTTTGGCTTGAGGATTCATGATCCCGCGAATTTCGATATTCTGATTTAAGTGACGGGTTGTGGAAAGGTTAATTCACACGTGCACATCGGAGGTTCGGTGCATCGGGTATCGGGAGTCGGTAAACCAAGGTGCTTGGTATCGCGAGTGGCGAAACCGCGATAAGGAAATTCCCGATAAAGGAAAGGGAGGAGTCAATGTTGACCAGCCATCGGGTTGTGGAAAGGTTACGACATAAGTGTGTGAAGAGGTTAGAATCTCAGGAGGGGCAGAGCCGTCGATCCCGAGTCGTGGGAGTCGTCGGATCTACACGTGGCCTCGTGTATCAGGAGTTCGCAAGTCGAACCTCCAATTTGTTTTGACGAGAATTGCGATATCGCGAGACACAATATCCCGATAAGATCAGACCCGTTCGTTGTGGAGGACACGTGTCAGGAGATCCCAGGAAGTCGGGGATCGGAGAATCGAGTTTTCTAAGGACATGAAACTCTTACACTTTGGAATCGTGATCCGCGATATCCCAATGGGAAGGTCGTGTGGGCCACAGTATGAGATAGTGGAGGATAGGTGGCATAGTGTCGGGGATCGGGAAAAGGTAAGTCTCGAATCCTTTGGCTTGAGGATTCATGATCCCGCGAATTTTGAAATTCTGATTTAAGTGACGGGTTGTGGAAAGGTTAATTCACACGTGCACATCGGAGGTTCGGTGCATCGGGTATCGGGAGTCGGTAAACCAAGGTGCTTGGTATCGCGAGTGGTGAAACCGCGATAAGGAAATTCCTGATAAAGGAAAGGGAGGAGTCAACGTTGACCAGCCATCGGGTCTCGGAGTTTCGAGAGACCAGAGATAGACAGTGAACTTGTGAAGCTGCGAGTTTCGATTTCCTGATCACTAAGGGAGATCACTCGGAAGAGTTGTTGTGGGTAAGGAAACTTCCCGATAGGGAAGTAGAGGAACCTTTGAGTTCTTCGGGCCAAGGACTGAATAATATCCTGTGAGAGAGGACATACTCCGAGGAGTGTGGCTGCGCCAGTTGTGGTATTAGAGCGAGGAAGTTCTTTTCTTTCTGTAGCAGATAAATTGAAATTTGCCATGCCGCCAAGGAGAGAGAGACAATCACCTAACCTAGAGGATAGGGAGGTGCGAAGAAGAGGCAGGCCGATAGGAAATCTAGAAATGGAGAGACAGATGCGAGATCTCAGAGCAAGACTCGAGGAGATGGAAACAACTCAAAGACGCACAGCTAGTGCAGGGGATCTCAGTGATTCCGAGAGAGAAGTTGAGGCTGAACGCGAAGAAGAAGTTGCAGCAGAGGATGCAGCAAATGAACGTCTAATCAAATCTATTGCACGGATGGGTGCGAAGGCAAGAATGGATATTCTAGTTTACGAGGGAAATCTAGATGCAGAGGAGCTACTAGACTAGATTAGATCTCTCAACACCTACTTCAATTATGAGGATATCGAAGAGGATAAAATGGTCAGACATGTTGTCAGAGGCCTGAAAGGACATGCAACATTGTGGTGGGACGAGCTACAAGCTGACAGACGTTGCAAAGGCAAGCAAAAGATCAAGAGTTGGGATCGAATGATTGCTAAGATGAAGGCAAAGTTCATCCCGAGAGACTATCAAATCACTCTGTTCAGGAGGATGCAGAACCTGAGATAGAAGCTGATGAAAGTCAAGGAATAAACGGAGGAATTCTATCAACTAAACATTAGGGCAGGTCATCGAGAGAGCGATGATGAGAAGGTGGCTAGATATCTGAATGGTCTGAGATACGACATTCAGGACGAATTGATCATGGTTACCATTCGAACGGTGGAGGATGCTTATCATATGGCTTTGAAAGTTGAGGAGAAGTTGAGCCGTAAGCAAGGTCAGTGAGGACGAGGCAGGAGTCAGCCCAGGGGCAAAGCAGTTGCCCAATACAAGTACCAGAAGCCCAAGGAGGAATGGAAGAACCCTCAGGGTAAATTTGAAAGAGGTGGGACTTCACATAGAGGGCCATATGTTGAACAGAGAGGGAAACATAATGAGAAGAAGGGAGATTATGCTGACGCAAACACTTTTCCTCGTACCAGAGGTAGAGGAAGAGGAAGAAGTGGCATCATTACATGCTTCACATGTGGAAAGAATGGGCATAGGTCATTCGAGTGTCCAAAGAAAAAGAAGGACATCAGAGAAGCTCACATCGTCGAAGCGTAGAAGCAGGATGCTGAGACCAAAGACACAGAAGGAGGAAGGTCGTTGATGATGCGTAAAGTTCTCTTAACACCCGGGAAGGAGGTGGAGGACTTAGCTCAAAGGACCAGACTTTTCAGAACATCTTGCAAGACCAAGGATAGGGTATACAAGGTTATCGTGGATAGCGGTAGCACAGATAATCTCGTTTCAATCGAGATGGTGGAAAAGCTAGAGCTGGAGACAACTGATCACCCGAGTCCATACAAAGTTTCATGGCTATAGAAGGGACATTAGGTGAGTGTAACAAAACAGTGTTTATTTGAATTCAAGATAGGAGGGTATAATGATAAATTACTTTGTGATGTCATTCCCATGGATGTATGTCATTTATTGTTGGGTATACCATGGAAATATGACAGAAATGTGGTTCATGACGAGAGAATGAACACATATACCCTGGAGAAGAATGGGAGAACCCATATGTTGCTTCCGATAAAGGATAAAGAGGTGAAGCTGGAAGTAAGCAACACAATACTTCTCATGAGTCGGAAGGAACTTCTTACAGAGGTGAAGAAGAAAGAAGATTTACAATTCTATGTTGTCAAGAAGCCGAGGATTGTTCTGACTAGCACAAGAGTGGATGATTTACTAGATGAGATTCAGGAACTACTGGAAGAGTTCACTGACATCATAGTGGACGAATTACCTCGTTCGTTTCTATCGATGAGGAGTGTGAGTCATCACATTGATCTCATACCAGGAGATAGTTTACCAAACAAAGCTGCGTACAGATTGATGCTGGAAGAAAATGAGGAGGTTAAAAGGCAGGTCCAGGAGTTGTTAGACAAAGGATTAGTCCGAGAAAGCTTGAGTCCATGTGTTGTTCCGACAATGCTTAGTCCGAAGAAGGATGGAGGTTGGAGAATGTGTACCGACTCAAGGGAGATCAACAAAATAACCATCAGATACAGGTTTCCATTGCCGCGGATGGATGATCTGATGGATAGCCTGAGTGGGGAAAATTATTTTTCAAAGATAGATTTGAAAAGCGGATATCACCAGATTCGCATGAGAGAAGGCGATGAATGGAAGACAGCCTTCAAAACCAACGAAGGACTGTATGAATGGCTTGTTATGCCTTTTGGCTTGACAAACGCATCGAGTACCTTTATGAGGTTAATGAATGAAGTCCTGAGGGAATTCATCGGAAGGTTTGTCGTCGTATATCTGGATGATATATTGATTTTCAGCAAGACAAAGGCTGAACACTTGAAGCATTTGGCTATAGTGATGAAGAAGCTACAGCAGGAGAAGTTGTTGATTAACATGGGAAAATATTCATTTATGAAGACAGAACTCATTTAATTGGGTTTTGTTATTTTGGCGAGTGAGTTAAGGATGGATCCGGATAAGGTAGAAGTGATCAAGAATTGGGAATCACCGAGAAATATTTTTGAGGTGAGAAGTTTTCATGGTTTGGCTAGTTTCTACCGGAAGTTCATCAGGAATTTCACTGGAATTAGTGCAGCGATGATGGATACAGTGAAGAAATGACATAAGTCTTTTCACTAGACAGTGGAGGCTGAAAGGAGCTTCAATCTGTTGAAGCAGAAGATCACGGAACAACTAGTGTTGGTGTTTCTGGATTTCCAGAAGACATTTCAGGTGAAATGTGATGCAATTGGGTACACCATAGGAGCGGTCTTGAGTCAGGAAGACAGGCCGATTTCATATTTCAGAGAGAAGTTGGATGAGGCAAAACTGAAATACTCCATGTATGATAAGGAATTTCATGCTATCATACAGGCACTGAAGAAGTGGAGGCATTACTTGGTCCCAAAAGAATTTGTATTATACAGTGATAATCATGCATTGCAGTTTGTGACTCAACAGGAGAAGTTGAATCAGAAACATGCAAAATGGGTAGAGTATATGCAGAATTTTACATTTGTCATTAAACACATTTCGGGTACTGCTAACAAAGTGGTTGATGCTTTAAGCAGGAAGTGTTTGTTGTTGCAGGAGTTCCGAGTCAAAACATTGGGTTTTGAAAATCTCAGGGACATGTACGCAGGAGATGCAGATTTTGCAGAAGTGTATGAAGCAGCTGAGAATACAGTTCTCAGAGATAGAAGCCCTTGGATAGATTATATGATCCAGGAAGGATTGTTGTTCAGAGACAATCAATTGTGTATTCCAAATTGCTCCATGAGGGAGAACCTGTTGAAAGAGAAGCACAATGGTGGATTGGTAGGACATTTTGGCCATGAAAAAACATTCGTGAAGCTGAATGAATCATACTTTTGGCCATGAATGCAAGCAGATGTCAAGAGGTTTGTTGACAGATGTCGAATTTTCCAACATTCGAAGGGGAGAAAGCAGAATGTAGGATTTTATCATCCATTTCCCATACTGGAAAGACCATGGGAGGCGATCAACATGGATTTTGTATTAGGATTGCCAAGGACGAAAAGAGGATTTGATTCCGTCTTTGTGGTCGTGGATAGGTTTTCCAGGATGACACATTTTATCCCATGCCAGAAGACCAGCGATGTGACTCATATCGCAATTTTTTTCTTCAAGGAGGTCATTCGACTTCATGGATTGCCGAAAAGCATAGTTTCGGACAGAGACACAAAATTCATAGAACATTTTTGGAGGACGTTGGGGAAGAAGTTGGGGACTAACTTGATGTTTAGTTCTTCTTATCATCCCCAGATAGATGGACAAACGAAAGTGGTGAACAGAATACTGGAAGACTTGCTGAGGAGCTTGGTGATAGAGCACCATAGCAACTGGGATAGCATATTGCCACAGGCAGAGTTTGCATACAATGACTCAGTGAACAGGAGCATGGGAAGAAGTCCATTTAGGTTGTCTATGGGATACAACCGAACAGACTGCTATTAGCAGCGCTAGTGCATAACAGACTGCTATTAGCAGTGCTAGTGCAGAAGAATTCATTGAGGCAATGAAAGAACTTCACAACCAGGTGAAGGAGCGACTGCTGAAGTCAAACCAGGAGTACAAGCACAGAGCAGATCAGCATCGGAGACAAGTTCAGTTTGAAGTTGGTGATCTAGTTTTGGCACATTTGAGGAAGGAAAGTTTCCTAAGGGGAACATACAATAAGTTGAAAATGAAGAAAATCGGGCCATGCAAGGTCTTGAGAAAATTTGGGGAAAATGCTTATGAGATCGAGTTACCCGATGGGATCGGGATATCTTCGATATTTAATATTGCAGATTTATACCCATATAGGGCTGGAGAATCAGAGACTGGAACTGAACAACCAGTGATCCAGTGGATGAAACAGTTTCCAGTTGCAGAAAATCCGCAGATGGAGTGCATACTGGACAAGAGAGTGGGTAAGAAGAGCCGAAGGAAGGAATACTTCGAGTACCTGGTCAAATGGAAGGGCCACCCAATGGAAAATGCCAGCTGGGAGAGAGAAACAGTGATACAAAAACATGGACATACCGTGCAGGAGCTCATGGACAGGAGCCCATGAAATTTTTCAAGCCGAGGAGTATATGATGCAGGAGCATTGCCAACTCATCAAGCGAGCCAGCGCGGAAGTGGAGGACAACTGGACAAACCAACCCAAATTTTTGAAAATGCTTTGGGATTGTTGTACAAGTCTTAAATGAATCATTTATGAAGGAACACTTTGTGTATTGTAATGGACCTCGAGCGGATAACTCTCGTCCTTTAGTAGATAGACAACATTTACTATAGTTAATGTTGGTAGATAGGAATTTAATTCTAGATTTGATAGCTTTAGAGTCCAAGAGGGAAAATGGATATAGACACCCTCATTTGTATCATTGTAACATTACTCCTAAGCACAGAAGAGAAGAAGAGGAGAGCAAGTAGAAAATTGTATGAAGAACACCCATGTACAGCCATTTGAATTAATAGAAGAAAGCTTTGATTCAAATTCATGGTTTGTGTTGTTTCTCTGTGTATTGATGTTATGAATGTTTGCTTCCTGTCATACATTTGTTGTTATATGATATGTATGTGATTTCATGGTTGAATTCAAGTCTGAGAGGAAGAGTAAATGAGTTTCAATTGTTTCTCTAATTGAGCCAGAGGATTCCTGCAAGGAGTGCAGTCGAATTTGTCTGCAAGGAGTGCATTGACAGAAGGGGTCAATTAGAGATAGCTTTTGTTCTCATTTCCTCGAACGTGCAGTTAGGCATAGTGTCATGCAAGGAGTGCACAGGCCAAGATAAGTCTTAGAGTTGCGATTCTGAGCAGAGTATCGGAAGACTGCTGCTACAGGTCTGCGCATAGTCGAGTGCCTTCAACACTTAAGCGTTGTTGAAGATTTTCCGCAAGGAGTGCGTGCAAGGTTTTCTTCTGGAGACTAAAGTTGTGGAAAATCTCAGGAGGAATAGGCCTTGGAATTTACTGATAGGGTAAGTGCAGGGAAGCTGCTGTAGAAAGTCAAAGAGAAGCATCGCAGGTTGGAGAGCGAGCGAACGAGTCTCGTGGAGAGATACTTCTTCATTTTGCAGAATCATCAAAGGGAGAACGGGCAGACGAAAATCTTTGGAGAAGATTTCGCAAAGTTCTGTGGGTCGTTGGATCTCACGGAAGTGTGAAAAGGTTACGGCATAAGTGTGTGAAGAGGTTAGAAGCTCAGGAGGGGCAGAGTCGTCGATCTCGAGTCGTGGGAGCCGTCAGATCTACACGTGGCCTCGTGTATCGGGAGTTCGCAAGTCGAAGCTCCAATTTGTTGTGACGAGAATTGCGATATCGCGAAACGCGATATCCCGATAATATCAGACACGTTCGTTGTGGAGGACGCGTGTCGAGAGATCCCAGAAAGTCGGGGATCGGAGAATCAGGTTTTCTAAGGACAGGAAACTATTGCACTTTGGAATCGCGATCCGCGATATCCCGATGGGAAGGTCGTGTGGGACACAACAGGAGATAGTGGAGGATAGGTGGCATAGTATCGGGGATCGGGAAAAGGTAAGTCCCGAATCCTTTGGCTTGAAGATTCGTGATCCCGCGAATTTCAAAATCCCGATTTAAGTGACGGGGTGTGGAAAGGTTAATTCACACGTGCACATTGGAGGTTCGACGCATGAGTTATCGGGATTCAGTAAACCAAGGTCTTTGGTATCACAAGTGGCGAAACCGTGATAAGGAAATTCTCGATAAAGGAAAGGGAGGAGTCAACGTTGACCAACCATCGGGTCTCGGAGTTTCGAGAGCCTAGAGATAGACAGTGAGCTTGCGAAGCTCTGAGTTCTGATTTTCCGATCACTAAGGGAGATCACTTGGAAGAATTGTTGTGGGTAAGGAAACTTCCCGATAGGGAAGTAGAGGAACCTTGGAGTTCTTCGGGCCGAGGACAAAAGAAGATCCTGTGAGAGCGGACGTACTCCGAGGAGTGCGGCTACGCCACCCTCCCACAATGCGAGGGGAGTGTGGATATCTATAGACAATACCCTTTAGAACCATTAGATTTGTGACAATTAAAAGTCACTCAATTCCATCTTCTTCAAAATATATCCACCACTAAAACACACATTACTATTTGTAGAAATAGGCTTCGTTACCACCATAAATTTTGTGACAATTAAAAATGGCTCAAAATAATCTTCTTTTTAATATATATCCCATTATAAATCACATTACTATGTTTACAATAGGTTATGATGCACTTACATTTGAAATTATTGTCATGATTACTCTCAATCGATGTGAATTTCCACCTTATATGACTGTGACTATATTTTATCTAGATTTCTAACTCCAGGTAAGTCTCACAAATATTACATTTCCTCCACGTCATCAAAATTTATATTAGGAATATGAACAACCCTCATACCCATCCCATGTTGATGTTATTAGTTGGTGTGTGAGGTTATGAAGATTAAACTCTTTGTTTTGGGATTCTAATGCATTGCATTATATGTGGTCTTAGTGGATCCAACCATATGGAACTTTTAAGGAATCTTAAATAAATTTTCTAATACGTTTTTTTAGTGGATCCAATCATAGGGAACTTTTAATGAATCTTAAAGAAATGTTATAAGGAATATATATGTGGTCTTAGTGGATTGAACCATGTTCAAAGAATATGCACATG
>ML785280.1:763501-780479 GCA_009831015.1 Picea engelmannii
CAAGTGATCCAACTATATAATATAACATTTTCACAACTCATATGTTATATAATTACATTATCCAATCTGTGATCAGATAAGAGTGCACCACTTAGTAAAGAAAGATATTTTATGTGGCAATATTAAGGGCATAACAAGTTGTTGTGCACCACTTACTAAAGATTTCTTATGTTATTAGTGCGTGTGTGAGGTTATGAAGATTAAACTCTTTGTTTTGGGGATTCTGATGCATTGCAATATATGTGGTCTTTGTGGATCCAGCCATAGGGAATTTTTAAGGAATCTTAAAGAAATTTTCTAATACATTTTTATAGTGGATCCAACCATAGGGAACTTTTAATGAATCCCCTTTCTTGTTGTTTTTGTAACGTCCCAGTCGTTACGACTATAAATGAAGCAAAACGTGTAAATTTTTTTTTTTTTAGGCAGGAAGGTAATGACGACAACAGTTGAACCACACAACTAATGACGAGTGCAAGCATGAAATCTAGGCAACAGAAAACTATGACTCCATGCACTGGCACAAGATAAATAGGGAAAAATGAGCGTAAGACAACAAGGAGAGTCGACTACCCACCCGACACAATAAGACCACGCCTACAAGCTAAGGGTCAACATCCCCCTCCCGACACAACAACCTTGAAGAACAAAGACTAGAACCTCAAGGCAGGCGAACCAAATGCATGAAGGTGTTCCACCCATGTGCCAAAAGTAAACTTACAATGCTTGACAACACTGACACGGAAGACAATGACTCCGGCCAAGTTATCATTCGCTGCTATCCAATAGGGTGCTCCATGATCCCCTCATCAAGAATCATGTCATCCCCAGGTGATAGACACGTCAATACGCTTGGCATAATACATCCTATCTGGACCAAGGACTCTAGATAAATCTAACATGCTAGGATGAAACAACTGACAAGAAGACTACGCCTATGCCCCCGAGCAACGGGTCGAGAAGATGCATGAAGACATCACTCAATAAAAGTGCAATCTATTAATTAAGTCGACAACAACCAAAAATCCCCAAAAGTTTAAGTGAGAATTCTTGGTGTGAAGGTAAACTATTATAACGTTACTATTGACATAAACATTATCAAGTGAACTAATATAGAACTCAACCCAATCAACACGCTTGTCATCAAGGCACATGTCTATTAGAGTAAGTGCATTACTCAACATTTAAAGGTGATCTTATGTTGCTTCAATATCTATTCAACAATACTATCAAATTAACAATCCTAAAGTAATCAACCAATACCAATCTAACATTAACAATTTAACATTATCTAACAACATTGGAAGTATCAATATAAATGTTGTCTAATTTAACGAGTCTAATTAAATCGATAAATACAACCAAATTACCAAATCAACATTAACAATATCAAAGTAAAACATTGTTAATATAAACTATTAACAATATCAGTTCATAACACGTTTTATAACAATTCTCTTTGGTTGTTTCTATATTAGATTATCCATATATACCTTTGTGTAGTCAATGTGCCACCAGTGTGTTAGTCATATGACATTCAAATTAAATCACCATGGGAAAGTGGGTTAGTAAAGGCTAAAAACTTTCCTACAATATAGTAATATCACTGACGATTAATGCTCAAAACCAAAATAAAAAGAATCCGTCAACTATAAAGGTGGTTCTGTCAGTGCTATCATAAGATCAATTACTGTCAATTTTTATAGGTGACCCGATAATAAAAAAAAAAAACGACCAGAATATAAAATGTGTATTATATTATTATTGATGTGTTATTATATTATTATTGATGTGTTTTTATATGGGTGCATCCTTGTATTATTATTGTTCTTTAGAGATGCATTTGGATCTCCAACAAATAGAGCTTCTCTGGATCTAATTTATTTTAGAGATGCATCTGGATGCATCTCTATTTGTTTCGGATTTTAATGACCTGTCAAATTTTACGTTCAAAATGGAAAGCGTGTAGCTCGACAAGTCACACGAATGCTGGCTGGTAAGACACAGTCAGCAGAAATCTAAATCGCAATCAGGTTACAGGTGGAATCATGGCTCAATAAATCTCAATCGTTGTCAGTAAAAGAGGGTAACCGTTTGCATTATTTTTTTTAAGAGGCAAAATCGCCAGGCATTTATGGGTGACGATTTGCAATCTCAAGGTAAATTTGTTGTTTATTAAGGGTAACTTAACCATACTAACTAGCTATCCAGAACGGTTATGTTAATACAGTTCTTGTCCAAAGAAAATAAATAAAAACGCTTGATAAATCGTTGTGTGCATATTATTCAAAATTCGGTGAGTTTATTACATTCAATAATTTCACTGTGTTTATTGTAACATTCAAATAATTTGTTGAGTTCATATCAGTCAAATAAATTCTCTACGTTTAATACGTTCAAAATAAATTCACTGAGTTTATTTGTTGAGTCTATAACATTCAAAATAAATTCGTTGAATTGATAACATTCAATGAATTCGCTGAGTTTATAACATTCAAAATAAATTAATTCGTTGATTTTATTTCTTTATAAAAATGCCATCTAAAGGCGAGAAGTATAACTCATTTTCATCAATTATACATTGGTTGTCAAAAATGAAAAGCATGTATCTTGTTGGGCACCTGGCAATCTAAACAAAATCTGACCAGAAAAATAAATTCACCAGGCAAAATTTCGCCCCCAAATCAAACGAAATGAAGCTTAAGAAGTGGCAAGATCACCAGGCAAACCAAAGGAAAATAAGTTTTAAACAAGTGGTGAAAAACATAGTCTCAATCGTTTTCAAATGTGAGATTGAAGAGGTAAATAAATGCAGAGAATATCCAGCAATGGAACGCATTCAAGATACCAAATGCAGAGCAATATTTTTCTCGCAATGAAACACATTCAAGATACAAAAACACAAATATTGGGCCATCAACTCAGAGGTTATCAATCAAGAAAAAATAGGGATAATCCTTCAAGGAGACACAAAGGTTTGTAGATTTTAGGCAATCAAACACAAAGGTACTTAATCGCCAGAAGGGGCAATGACCATCAATCAACCAAGAACAATCAACAGGGGAAGACGGCCGGGCAGAAGCATTCTCCGTTCATCATCCATGCACAGAAAAGCAGGGTGTTAGGATCTATAGGTTTATTAACATCAAAGTGATGACTGTCGATCTGGCTCCTGGATGACTATTTAGGTGAGGAATGATGAGCTAAGGATGAAGGAGAAATACGAAGTCCAAAGTCATCACAAACCAATAAAACCATAGGACGGTCACAACATGCAAGGGATCAAAGGCCAAGAGAATCAATCAACAAGGAGCTTAAGGCTATGGGGGAAATTCAATTATGAATTAAAATGTTAAGTCAATCATTTTATTTACCCAATTAAATATAAAGAACTAAAATCTTAAAGTATACTAATAATATACCATGCAGAAATAAGAGTAACATACTATAGCCCAAGTTGCTCGCTCTGAGTTGTTGTCCTACGTGCTCCGTGGAGCTCCCGCCTGCCGACTGATGAGACTTCACCGGTACCTCCCAGCCAACTCTAGGGGTACTCTTCTTCCCCCTTAGCCCCCCGAGCTGCAAAGGGGCCACACACACTAACCAGAGAATCAACTAACTCCCTGTAACATCCTACTCTGGCGGACTAACGGACTTATTCTTTGAGGACACTTGCTCGGAAGTGATCCAGATTATTATGCTATTAAAACTTTTGATTGTGATTATGAGGGGTTATGGGTTGATGACATGTTTTTTTACCACTTTGACATAGACAGGTGCTATTGACTCAGTTTTACTGAGTGTGCAGGATTCTGGACCTCGAGGATGTAGAGGCATAGATGGAGCCCTTGGACTCCGGATCAAGTTAGGGAGTGTACCATTGGGGTTTGATTGTTTTACTGCAATGTTAGTGCATATGATTAGATGATATGATATGGATATGTTCTCACATTATTTGTTGATGATGCAGGCTAACGATAGCTTGCTGACTAGACTCACATCTGGAGTAAAGGGGTCACGCACGACTACAAGAGATCATGAGGGAGAGGTGTGGACAACATCCCTACCACAACCTTCTAGCACTCTCGCCATGGCTCAAACTCTAGGTTAACGATTACCTAGTTCGATAAGACCCACGATGCCATGAGGGAAGACTACGACACTCGCTCATGATGCTTCTAAGGGGCGCACAATAAGGCGGGGGCCTTATTCCTTAGAAGCCCTTAGTATCCCACAAGTTCACCTGGCGAAGTGTTGACTCCAGGGGTTATTGATCTCCACCAAGTCATTCAAGAGGCAAGTGGCACCGTTGGAGCACGTAGTGCATCCTGAAGGGCACGTTGCCCAAGGGAACAGACGAGGCGAGTGACACCCTTGGAGCACCTAGTGCGTCCTGAAGGGAATATTGCGTTGTTGATGATAGAGGAATGAAGCTAGATGGCCTTAGGATGAATAACATGTTAAGTATTTTTAAAATAATTTACCCTAATTAAATGTCGCCCAATACAAAATTTAAGGTCTAAGTCTAAATTACGCTAGTGCTAAAATTTTGTCTTTCAAAAAAAAATAATAAAAATAAAAATAAAAACTACTTAAATAATAATTATGATCTTCGTTAAATCTTCTAACATGAAGGGAGTAAGAAATTTAATTTATTCATAAAAAAAAAAAATCTGATGAAATAAAATTTAAAAAGGGGAATTAACTGTTTTATTATTTTTGATAATTTAAATTATATAACTAAATGATAAAAGGGAAAAAGGGTTAAATTCCACACCTTCCTTTTTGAGTTCTAATTAAAAAGGAGAAAGAGGGAAAATCTAAAATTTTAGGAAACTAGGAAAAGAGGTAAACTTAAAACGGGAAAAAGGGGAACATAAGGGAAAAAGCGGAAGGTCAAACTTGGTAAAGTATCTACCATTTAAGAGCTTTCTAATTTAAATTGAACTAGCAATTTAATAAAAGAAAAAGTTATTAAAATCTGTAAGAGAATTTGGGGACACCTAGGAGTGATTCTAGGAGTAACTCTAGGTGGGTGAGGGAATTAAAGATAATTAATTAATTAAAGAAGTTAGTTTATGGAGGAATGCACGGGATGGGGGACACTTGTATGGAGAAGAATTTTTAGGAATTTATTTTTAAAAACTTTAATTTAATGAGATTTTTGGGAAGAAAGGAAGAAAGAAACTCTATATAATGAACGAAGGAGTAGGATGAAGGGCATATTTTGTTTTGCATAACGTTACACTGCAGAAATATCTGTTTGACTGATTTAACCTGTGGGATTTGGGATATCCAGCTCGGTGAGGAGTGGTAGCTCGGCCTTGCGAGGCAAGCTGGGAGCTAGCTGAAATCTCTGGATAGTGTGTGTAGCCCCTTTACAGCTCGGGGGGCTAAGGGGGAAGAAGAGTACCCCTAGCATTGGCTGGGAGGTACCAGTAAAGTCTTGTCTGTCGTCAAGCAGGAGTTGCTCGAAACGCCATGGACGTCATTCAGAGTGGGTGATCAGGCAATAGTGCGCTCTCTTCATTTTGTATGGTAGAATGTATTAGGACTTATCCTTGGATCTTCTTATTTAATGGAGAAGTAAATTGATGTTTTTTTCTAAATTAATGAACGAAACTTTTCTTATCCTAGCTTGATGGTTGTTGTCTCCCATGGCCTTCGTCTTCTCACCTGTCTTGACCACCTGGCTGTGATGGATTTTTTCCTTCATGGTTGCTTAGCTTTCGTCCCTAGCTCGTCAGTCCTCGCCTAAGCAGTCGGCCAGGAGCCTGATCTACAGTCGTCGCCTTAGCATTAAAATACCTACGAATCTCAATGCCCTTCTTTTCTGTGCCAGGATGATGAAGCGAAGGACGAACCCGTCTGTCATCTACCACCATTATTGCCTTAACTGATGGTTTTCCTGACGCCCTGATGAGTTTCTTTAACCCTACATAAATTTATTGTGGGAAAAGTTTTCTATAAACTCGGCATGTTTATATCTAGTTGTTATCTCYTTTTTAAGTCATGTTTTTATATCGTTGGACATTCCTTCGTTTTTACATTCTTGACTKCATTTTTATGCATGCATGGATAAACTTACTCTATGTTTATGCATTKACAAACAATATAACTTTGCGTTGGACGCATAGATGAACAACCTAACTCTGCATTATTGAGCATTGATGGATACATGTATCTCTGCGTTTTATATTGATGGATAATTTTGCTTGTTCTTGTAATTCTTTTSGCCAGTGATTAACCGTTCTCTGCAGTATAATGTAGTTAGTGGGCRAATTTATACACTGGTCTTYAGATGGCRTTTTCCTTTGAAGAATTACCTTAGCAAATTGTTTTATTGATGGTTAGTATCTYTGTGATATCACTATGTAGACCAACATTCCTCAACATATACCTGCATGGTTCATCACTGAAATTAAGGTGTTCTTTATCACTGTGTACAATGTGACTTCTCACTGAGTTTAAAGAGTTTTCACCAGTGTGTTTTTCCACAGAATTTACCTTGTATTGATCACTGAATTTTAAGCATTTGTTATCACTGAAATTACAATGTTTTTTCCCCAGTAGTGGTAGCGATTAACATATTAAAGGAAATGACTGTTCTAGCAATTACCATGAAATTGTCTTATTCCAGGGGATAGAATGGATCTTGTTGATTATCGCAATTTATGACATGTATAACACAGTTATGCCCCCATGTTTGCATAGTGTATAGTGTGGAACAAATTGAATGGAATGGATGGGGGTAAGGATGGTCATGGCTCTCTGGTTGGGCATGTCCTCCATTACCTTCTGCACCTAAAATTACTACCTTGTGATCTAGATGTCTAACCCTGCATTCCAGAATTATGACCATGTCCCATTCTTTACTTGACAGTGTTGATTTCATCTTGATAATATTTATGATACCCTGGAAACCATATTACGTTCCACTGCCATTTATTTATCAACCTTAAACATTTAGACATCGTACCCACCTGTGCGTCTTGCTAATTTTGGACAGAATCTATACACCTGCGCGTCTTGCATTTTAGCGATTTATTGGTTTATAATAGTTTGAATCTTGGTTGAGGATAGCAACTTATGTCAAAGGCTATGCGAATGGCAAGTGTTTTTTTTGTTAATTACCTTTAACAGTGCTGAGTTGTTCAGAATAGAGCAACATGCTAATAGTTTTGCGGAATGGCAAGTAGCGGTTTCCAATTGATTTATAACTGTTGGTTAGCGGTTTTAGCATAACGTCTTGAATATCAGATTTGGGTTTTTATTAGAAGTTAGTAGTAACAGTTGTATTTTTAATGGAAATCATTTTATTAGATTCTTTTATTGTAGTGATTTTAGAGTGTAAATGTATATAAAATATTATTTTGTATTAACTAATATAGTTTTCAATGTGGGCCATAAATAAAATAATTCAAGGCCCGTATTAAGTAAAATGTTTTATATGATTATCTTTAAAATATTCTTCAAAGATTTATAAGATTTGGATTTTTATTGGAAGCGAGATTTCAAAGTTATACTTTATCATTAGATTTTATTATTGGAACACTTAAGCGTAACTATGTATAAGATGTGACTTTACATGGATTAACATAGTTTTCAATGTGGAGAAGAAATTAAATATTTCAATGTTCGTCCTAAGTAAATTACTTGAGTTGTCTTTAAATATTATTGAAAAAGATAAAGATTTTATTGGAAGCCGATGGTCAAGTTATAGTTTATCATTAGATTCTATTATAAGATATGTCAATTTTTATGTTCAATAAAATACTTTTTAAATATTTTTGAAAAACTTATAAGATTTGGATTTTTATTGGAAGTAAGTAGTCAAAGTTATACTTTCATGAGATAATTATTTCATTAGATTCCATTATTGTAACAATTCAGAGTGTAAGTGTGTATAATATGCTAGTTTATATAAAACAACGTAGTTTTCATTATGGGCGTAAATAAAATATTTCAATGTCTACTTTATGTAAAATACTTTATAAGTTCGACTTTAAATATTCATGAAAGATTTACAAAATTTTGATTGTAGTGGAAGGAGGTGTCCTGGATGATCTTGATTTTTTCATTTACCTTAGTCGGCTTGGACTTGCTTGTTTTGGGGTGGGATGTAGACACCTCCTTGTTCCTCGGAATAGTCGCCAGCCCTGAGACCTTAAATGGTAAAAATCGATGGGAACCTGGGCTTGAGAATTGCTTATGTGTTCTGGAGGTCCTAACCATTGCAGGGTAGGACGGGCAGGTAGTCATTCTTAATCTTCATCGGTTGAATGTCGTACATTTCTTCCAGGTGCTTGATGTTCCTTTATGATTGGTGGTTATGTTCTCCAACATGATTATACCTCCAACATGAAGGTCCGCATGGTGGTATTTCAACTGAAGGGGAGTGCTCTTCTATGGTGGAAGAAACTCCTACCACAATTGAGCATGGACATTGAATATGTGTCATGGGAACTATTTGAGGAACGGTTCTGAGAGAGGTACCTTTCAGAGGAATTCATTGAGCATCAGCTCAATGATTTCAACACCTTATGATAAGGAGGTCGTACAGTGCCCAAGTACGAGGCTCATTTTATGGAGTTTCTCTGGTATGATCCACACCTTAACACTAAGAAACTTAAGGTCAACAGGTTCGTGTTCGACCTTAACGAAAACATACATGCAAAGGTTAGGATTTTGATGCCTCAAACCTTGCATGATGTCGTCCAGAAGGCCCTCGTAGCAGAGGAGAAGCTTATCAACAAGGCTCAGACCAGGACTCCAGTGAGACTAGCAGAGCAGGTGTCATATGGAGCACAACAACATAAGACACAAGTCAAACATACGTCGAGATATCATGAATTCTAGAGGGGATCCACTTTCACTACACCTCGACAACTGACACCTCAGCAGTGGATACCTTATCAAGGACCACAACATCAGCAACAATGTCACCCGCAGTAGCAACAGTTTAGGCTTGTTCAATAGAATAGACCAGGGTTCTAGGTCTATGGGTCGTCATCTTCTACTTCAGGTACCAGGACTACTAGGCCGAAGAATGGGTGTTGGGCGTGTGGGGAGCCACACTACCAACGTGAGTGCCTTGTGAAGAGGACTAGAGAGTCTGGATCATTTGGACCCCCTACCATGGGAGATATGGGCAAGGCCCATCGGATTCATGTAGCGGTGAATAACCACCAGGTAGAGCATCAGTTGACTGTGCTTGAGATGACAGGTATCGTCACTAACCAAACCCTTATTATTTTGATATATCTAAGTGCTACTGAGAGTTTCATTTATGGTGCAGTGCTAAAAAGTATTAAGGTAAAGGTAGCGGAACAAGATGAGTTTAGCTTTGTAGAGATGGCCTCGGGATCCAAAAGGTTGGAGGAAAGGTTACGGGCTGTGTCCTTAACCTAGAATAGTTTGTGACAAGGGTCAACCTGTACGTCACGATCCTAGGATCTTATGATGTCGTGATTGGTACAGACTGGTTGGAAGCGCATGAGGCGATACTCAACTGTAAGATGAAACAATTGAGCTTGGTTGATGATGAGGGACAAATATGTGTGATTGTAGGATGGAACTAGGGAGTTTCCCCGAGGTTCATCTCTTCCTTGCAACTTCAGAAGAACATGCACAAGGGGTGTCATCTTTATGCGATCTTTGTGTTAAATGAGAACAGAGTAGCAGAAGGTCTAGAACACCTTCCGACGGTGAGAGAGTTTGCAGACGTATTTTAGGAGGAGTTACCTAGGATGTCGTCGAAGAGGGATTTGGATTTTACCATATACCTAAAACCAGGGACTGAACCGATAGAAAGGATGCCTTATCGGATGTCGACCCCAAAGTTACAAGAGTTGAAAATGAAACTAAAGGACTTATTGGACCTGGGACTGATACGTCCAAGCATGTCACTGTGGGGTGCACTTGTTATTTTGATACGAAAGAAGGATGGGTTATGGAGGCTTTGCATTGACTATCGTCAATTGAACAAGGAAACGATCAAATATCAATATATGTTGCCAAGGATTGATGATTTGTTCGATAAAATGAAGGGCACGAGGGTGTTCTCCAAGATCAATTTGCGATCAGGGTATCCCCAGTTACAGATCAAGGAGGGTGAAATCCCTAAGACCACCTTTAAGATGAGGTTTAGGCATTATGAGTTTACTATGTTACCGTTTGGACTGACAAACGCACCAGGGATATTTATGAGTTTGATGAATGGGGTGTTCCGCGAGTATTTGGACAAATTCGTCCAAGTATTCATTGAAATTTTTTTATTTACTCTCGAACGACGGAGGAGCATGAAGAGCACTTGCTTTTGGTACTACAATGTCTGTGAGAGAACAAATTGTATGGGAAGTTGTCAAAATGCTCATTTTATCAATCGAAGATTCACTACTTAGGGCATGTCATCTCCGACGAAGGAATCACTGTGGATCCAACCAAGGTCGAGGATATTATGGAATGTTTTGCACCAACGAATGTCCCAGAAGTGCGTAGCTTCATGGGTTTAGTGGGAGACTATAGACGATTCGTTAAGGGGTTTTCGAAGATAGCAAGTCCGATCACGGAATTGCAAAATAAAAATAAGAAGTTTGTTTGGACCGAGAAATGCGTGGAAGCATTTTAGAGGATCAAGGAGTTGTTGACAACAACAATGATACTAAAGGTCCCTTACATGAACACAGACTTCTTGGTATGCACTAATGCATCCAAGCAAGGATTAGGTGAGGTCTTGATGCAATACGGACGAGTGATCACTTACATTTTGAGGAAACTGAGAAAGCATGAGGAGAACTACACGATGCACAATTTGGAGTTGTTAGGCATTGTTTATGCCTTGAAGGTTTGGAGACACTACCTTGTCGAACAAAAATTTGAACTAAAGACTGACCACTATGGACAATATCACATCTTTACACAGAGTGACCTGGACGCACGACAATGGCATTG
This sequence comes from Picea engelmannii, assembly GCA_009831015.1. Classification (NCBI taxonomy): domain Eukaryota; kingdom Viridiplantae; phylum Streptophyta; class Pinopsida; order Pinales; family Pinaceae; genus Picea; species Picea engelmannii. The sequence continues at coordinate 774,455 of ML785280.1, forward strand.
GTCGGAATTGCTTAGCAAGTACGAATTTGAGATTACTTACATAAAAGGAATAGTGAACCACATGGCATACACGTTGATTCGGAGACCACACATCTTTTCTATGTTTCCTCTTCAGACGAATCTACATGATGGTACCACGATTTGAAATATTTTCATTTGATAGCAATGGTTTATTGAGGTTTAAAAATCAGATCTGCGTACCGTGAAATGACGAGTTGAGGATGTTGATCCTAAGTGAGGCTCATAGAGCAGTACACATGGCTTACCCAGGAGTCACGAAGATGAGGGCAGACCTTAAACCCTTATTCTTCTGGAAGGGAATGAAGGTAGACATAGTCAACTATGTGGCCAGATGTCTAGAATGTCAGCAGGTAAAGGATGAACATAGACACCCAACAACATTACTAAAACCAAAGGCTATTCCAGAATCAAAATGGGAGGCTATTTCGATGGATTTTATTGTTGGATTGCCACTGATGGCAAGGACACATGACTCAATTTTCGTAGTAGTAGAAAATATGACAAAGAGTTCTCTCTTTAGTCATGTCTGTATGACGTATCAGGCACCTCACATAGCTAGATTTTTCATCAGTGAGATTGTGAGGCTACATGGTGTGCCTAATAGGATTATATCCAATCGAGGATCAGTATTTACTGGACAATTTTGGACAAGTTTCCAAGAGGCCTTGGGAACCCAACTTAACTTTAGTACTGCGTATCACCCGGAGACTGATGGGTAGACTGAATGAACAAACCAAACCTTAGAATACATGTTGTGAATGTATGTGATGGACCAACAAAAGCATTGCGAATAATTCTTGCCACTGGTAGAATTCACTTACAACAACAGTTAGTAGAGCACAATTAACATGGTGCCTTTCGAGTTTCTTTACGAGCAACTGTGTCATATGCCTTTGAGTTTGGATTTACTTGAGGATAGGGTCCTGGTGGGACTAGAAGAGATCCAAGAAATGTAAGAGAAAATTTAAACAATAAGACAAAGGATTAAAGAAGCATAGAATCGACAGAAGAGTTATGCCAATGTGCACCATGTCAACCATAGTTGTGAGGTTGGCGATCGAGTCTTCTTGCGGGTTAAACCGCACAAGAGTTTGATCAAGTTTGGGAAGGGAGCTAAACTTTCTCCCAGGTTCATTGGACCTTTCGAGATTGTGGAGAGAAAGGGGCCCGTGGCCTATCAACTGGACTTGCCTAATTCTTTGAGGTGTATGCACGATGTTTTTCATGTATTTGTTTTGAGACATTACATTAGTGATCCTACACATGTTATTTACATGAGTTCCTTTCAGGTATCGGATGAGGGGGCGCTCAGGATTGAGCCAGTATGCATATTGGATTATCATGTTTGATAGGTACGATGTTGAATGGTAGATCAAGTCAAGGTCTAGTGGGACAGTTATAGTCCACACTCGACGACCTGGGAGGACGCATATGATATGCGCAAGAAGTTTCCATTTTTGTTTGATAGATAGACATATGATACTGTGATACACTTTATTCTGGAATATATACTTTGAAACTTTAGGACGAAGTTTAGACCAAGAGGGGTGTATGTAACAACCCGCTCTGGTGCACTGAGTGAACTTATTCTTTGAGGACACTTTCTTGCAAGTGATCTAGATTATTATTCTATTAAAAAATTTTATTGTGATTATGAGGCGTTATGGGTTGATGACATGTTGTTTTACCACTTTGACATACACAGGTGCTATTGACTCAGTTTTACTGAGTGTGTAGGATTATGTACCTCAAGGATGGAGAGGCATAGATGGAGCCCTTCGACTCCGGATCGAGTCAAGGAGTGTACCATTGGGGTTTGATTTTTTTACTTCGATGTTAGTGAATATAATTTGATGATATGATATGGATATGTTCTGACGTGATTTGTTGATGATGCAGGCTAATGATAGCTTGTCGACCAGACTCACATGTGGAGTAAATGGGTCACACACAACTACCAGAGACGATGAGGGAGAGGTGTGGACAACAACCCTGCCACAGCCTACTAGCACTCTCGTCGTGGCTCGAACTGTAGGTTAATGATTACCTAGCTCGAGAGGACCCACGATGCTCTGAGAGTAGACTGCAATAGCTTATCACGATGATTCTAAGGGGCACGCAATAAGGTGGGGGCCTTATTCCTTAGAAGACCTTAGTCTCCCACAAGTTCACCTGGGGGAGTGTTGATTCCAAGGGCTACTGATTTCTACCAAGTCAGTCAAGAGGCGAGTGTCACCCTTGAAGCACATAGTGCGTCCTAAAGGGCACATCACGCAAGGGAATAGATGAGGCGAGTGGCAACCTTGGAGCACCTAGTGCGTCCTGAAGGGAACGTCGCATTGTTGATGATAGAGGAATGAACCTAGATGGCCTTAGGACGAATAATGTGTTAAGTATTTTTAAAACAATTTTCCCTAATTAAATGTCGCCCAATACAAAATTTAAGGTCTAAGTCTAAATTACGCTAGTGATAAAAATTTTTCTTTCAAAAAAAAAATTAATAATAACAAAAATAAAAACAACTTAAATAATAATTATGATCTTCATTAAATATTTTAACAGGAAGGGAGTAAGAAGTTTAATTTATTCATAAAAAAAAAATCTGATGAAATAAAATTTAAAAAGGGGAATTAACTATTCTATTATTTTTGATAATTTAAATTATATAATTAGATAGTAAAAGGGAAAAAGGGTTAAATTCTACACCTGCCTCTTTGAGTTCTAATTAAAAAGGGGAGAGATGGAAAATCTAAAATTTTAGGAAACTTGGAAAAGAGGTAAAATTAAAAAGGGAAAAAGGGGAACATAAGGGAAAAAGTGGAAGGTCAAATTTAGTAAAGCATCTACCATTTAAGATCTTTCTAATTTAAACAGAACTAGCAATTTAATAAAAGGGAAAGTTATTAAAACCTGTAAGAGAATTTGGGGACACCTAGGAGTGATTTTAGGAGTAACTCTAGGTGGGTGAGGAAATTAAAAATAATTAATTAATTAAAGAAGTTAATTTATGGAGGAATGTAGGGGATGGGGGACACTTGTATAGAGAAGAATTTTAAGGAATTTATTTTTAAAAAATTTAATTAAATGAGATTTTAGGAAAGAAAGGAAGTTTGAAACTCTATATAATGAAGAAAGGAGAAGGATGCAAGGCATCTTCTATTTTTCATAACGTTACGTTGCAGAAATATCTACTTGACCGATTTAACTTGTGGGAGTTGGGATACCCAGCTCCGTGAGGAGTGGTAGCCTAGCCTTGCGAGGCAGGTTGGGAAATATTCAAAATGTTTGGATAGTGTGTGTGGCCCCTTTTCATCTCGGGGGGCTAAGGGGGAAGAAGAGTACCCCTAGCATTGGCTGGGAGGTATCGGTGAAGTCTCGTCAGTCAGTAAGTGGGAGTTGCTTGGAGCACGCAGGATGTCATTCAGTGCAGACAATCAGGAAATGGTACGCTCTCTTCAGTTTGTATGGTAAAATGTATTAGGACTTATGCTTGGATCTGCTTATTTAATGGAGAAGTAAACTGATGTTTTGTTTTTAATTAATGAATGAAACTTTTCCTAGCCTTGCTCGATGGTTGTTGTCTCCCATGGCCTTCATCTTTTCGCCTATCTTAACCACCTGGCTATGATGGATTGTGTCATTCATGTTTTCTCAACTTTCATCCCTAGCTCGTCAGTCCTCACCTGAGCAGTCAGCCAGGAGCCTGATCTATGGTCATCACCTTAGCATTAAAAAAACTACGGATCTCAATGCCCTACTTTTCTATGTGAGGATGATGAAGCAAAGGACGAACCCATCCATCATCTACCTTCATTATTGTCTTGAATGATGGTTTTCCTTGTGCCCTGATGTGTTTCCTTAACCCTGCAGAAATTGATTGTGGCCAAATTTTTCTATAAACTCGACATGTTTATATCTAGTTGTTATCTCATTTTTACTTCGTGTTTTTATCTCGCTGGACATTCCTGCGTTTTTACATTCTTGACTACGTTTTTATCCATGTCAATATAAACTTAATCTGTGTTTATGTAGTGATGAACAATATAACTCTGCATTGGATGCATAGATGAACAACATAACTCTGTTTTATTGGGCATTGATGGATACATCTATCTCTGCATTTTATATTGATGGATAATTTGGCTTGCGCTTGTAATTCTGTTGGCCAGGGATTAACCATTCTCTATAGTATAATGTAGTTAGTGGGAGAATTTATACACTGGTCTTCATATGACATTTTCCTCTTAAGAATTACCTTAGAAAATTGTTTTATTGATGGTTAGTATCTTCATGATATCACTGTGTAGACCAACATTTCTCAACATATACCTGCATGGTTCATCACTGAAATTAAGGCATTCTTTATCATTGTGTACAGTGTGACTTCTCATTGAGTTTAAAGAGTTTTCACTAGTGTGTTTCTCCACTAAATTTTCCTTGTATTGATCACTGAATCTTAAGCGTTTGTTATCATTGGAATTACAATGTTTTTTTTCCAGTAGTGGCAATGATTAACATATTACAACAAATGATTTCTCCAGCAATTACCACGAATTTGTCTCTCCATGATCTACCTTTCAATGGTTAAACTGATTTCTGAAGGAATCTGCTCTCATACCAATTGTTGGATTACTGAGGGGGGCGTGAATCAGTAATAGCATAATTATAATACATTTTCTTCAAATGTTATATCAATGTAAAATTATTATCCAATAATGAGCAGTAATAAATAAACAATCACACTCATACATAGTACACCAATGTTTTACATGGAAACCCAAATCAGGAGAAAACCACAGAATGATTTTTCTTATATGTCTTGAAGAATTACATTCATTGGAAGCACCAAATTTCTTTGTTTTCCAGCTGCAACTGGAAGGAGGCTACAACCCCCTAGTTTCCTAGGCTACAACCTGAGGGAACCTCCAACTCCCCAAATCTTTGGCTACAACTAGAAGGAGGCTACAACCCCCAATGTCCTCCAACTATAATCGGAAGGTGACTACAACCACCTATCCTTGCCTCGTCCTACCACCCTGAAGTAGAAGTAGAATGATGGAACCACTATCACACTATCACCGTGAGATATACCATTGTAAACCTGTAACAATAAATTTGAACCATGCATCAACTTGTACCTCAACCTGTAATCAACATGTACCATAAACAAGTGAATCAACCATGCACCAACCTGTAATCAACCTGTACCATAAACAAGTGCATCAACCATACATCAACCTGTACCATAAATAAGTGCATCAACCATGCACCAACCTGTAATCAACTTGTACCATAAACAAGTGCATCCAACCATGTACCAAGTATGTTCCAATCATGTGTTAACTACTCAACAACTATGACTCATCAATATGTACCAACATCATCAACTATACACCTCATGTATGTGCACCAACTCATCAACTACTTGTCTCAACCATGTTCTCAACATGTACCACAACGAAAATCCCTCATCAATTTTCTCATACAAATATGCTTTGTAGCTCTATAATATACATGGTGTATATTATCACATTACTGCAAGCCTTCCTTAACTTTAAAAACAATAGACTAGCATTTTCATCAAACTTTTCTTTAGTCTCACATGCCTAGTTTTGGATTAGTCAACAACTCTAACTTGAAGTAATCGTAACTTTGAACCTATAGTGTATAATGATTTGAAACTGATATACAATTTTCTTCAGTTTGTTTGATGTAATTCCTCCAAGTTTCACTACTTCGAACCTCTTAGAAAAGGAGTTATAGAAAAAATGGCATACCTTATTGAATTTTGGCTTATTCTAGAGAGAAACCTTGTAGAGCGTGCCCCACACAAAATGTTTGATGAATTGATATGAAAATGTTACCTAGAATACTAGATATTATCCCCTAACCAACACATTTGGTATCACTAAATTTAGAGCTATTATGAAGAAGTTATGACGTTTTGACCCGAAACACATGATTTTGACTAGTTTCAGGACTGGCCACAAACCCTATTTTCCAC
>ML785280.1:808903-832342 GCA_009831015.1 Picea engelmannii
ATCTAAAATGCAATAAAAGATAGCAAACCATAACACACAGATTGATAACGGAGTTCGACACAACTTTGCCTACGTCTCCGGGCCTTTTCTCTGTGAGGGAGGCTTCTTTATTTCTGTTCAAAATCTCAAAGGTACATCACTGCAATGCCAAATGGCTACAAGACTGATCTGGTCATGTTCGTCCAGATCTCTAGAACCATGCAAAGAAAATGGCACGCAAAATGGACATCCGGAGCTCTCAGAAATGGTCTGACAGCATCTCCTCCTCAAAATCTTCTCTGCCTCAAATTGGCTTTGGCTTGGCTTCTCCTCAGCATAACTCTTCTCTGAATGCCCTCAAAGTTGTCCCCATGGACTCAAATAGGCCTTGGTTATATAGTTGGGAAGTTAGTTATTCATCTCCAACTTCCTCCACGAATTTAGGCTCCAAAAATGCTCAATAACTCCCCAAAATGGAGTAAATACATTAAAAATGGCTTAATTACATTTAAAAACCAAAAAGTGGTTATAAAACCGACTTTAACTATAATATAGTTATAAATCGAGCTTAAGCCCCCCAAGCTCTAGCACGTGCCCCTTTTACTGGTCATATGCATATTCATATGGCCGAGCGCTAGCCCTTTGGGCTATGCGCTGGCCCCCTTTGCACTCTGCACCTAGTCGCATGGTATGTATATAGGACCATGGGTTACATTTTAAACCCCCCTGCCATATATATATAATGGTCCATTGCAATAACCCCGCGCCATTGAATGGTCGTATGAGTAATAATGCATAAAACCAGGGGTTAACATAACTCCCGCGCACACAATACACAAATCTTCGTTCTATGGTATGGTCGCATGTGAATTAATATGCCCACGGGCCGGGGCTAAGCCCCGACCCGACCCCTCGCCAACGGTCACATAAATTGACCTTAAATACAATTTAATCCACATATATTATAATGTACAATGTATAACCCAATGGTCGATCAGAGTTTGTGAAAGCTTTGGCATAGGAGGAGGTCACCGGTTCGAATCTGGTCGACCACAAAACTTTTGATTAATAAACCAACAACCAAACAATGAGTGACATGTGGCACCCACAGATTGGGCCATGTGTCCTCATACCATTTGCCAATAAACAGACACATGTCACTTCCAGATTCGACAACTGCCAACCAACGAATGTTTTCCATGTCACCACCTGACACGTCATCTTTCGTACGCCATGTCATTTGACACATAGGCTGCTGACATCATCCCGTGCCACGTGTCACCCTTTCATTGGTGACATGTGTCACCTCGGGATTGGTCCAGCTGTGCACCAAAAAGTCCAAATATTCCTGCCACGTGTCACCCTTTCATTGGTGACACGTGTCACCTCGGGATTGGTCCAGCCGTGCGCCAAAAAGTCCAAATATTCCTGCCACGTTTCACTACCCGAGACTGCCACATGTCACATGTATGAACCTGCCACGTGTCGTCTGTACGGACCTGCCATGTTAGCGTAGGGACATGCCACGTCAGCATCCGTACGGACTGCACAGTCAACAATTTTTTGCCTGTTTGACTTTTCGTACAGAATGCGATATCTTCTCCATACGGACTCCGTTTGATGAAGTAAATATACCACCGGAATCAGGAAGACGAGACAGATGCAATGGTGTTGGTTTCGTCGGATTCTGAGCACTTTCATTTTTTAGCATTTTTCAAGCCCTGTCAGGATTTTGAATCCGATTTCGGATCAGTCACCAGCCCTAAGACCTTAAATGTTCAAAATCGATGGGAACCTATGCTTGAGCATTGCTTATGTGTCTTGGAGGTCCTAACCATTGCAGGGCAGGACAGGTGGGTAGTCATTCTTATTCTTCATCGGTTGATTGCCATACATTGCTTCCAGGTGCTTGATGTGCTTTTATGATTGGTCATTATGTGGTTGTTGTGTGAGTTTCATGTGTTGCGTTCATCTTCATGTTGTGATGTTGAGTATAATTTCATTATTACCTTCGTACACACACAAAAAAAATAATAATTAAGGGTGCTTTTATCGGTTGTACATCGTAGGAGTTGTACCAGATGGGGTTTTCACACTCCAAGCTCACCTCGCAAGGCCGAGCTACCACTCCTTACTGATCTGGGTATCCTAACTCCCACAAGCTAATTCATTCAAGTCTAAATTTTTCTAGCGTAACGTTACACATCACAGAAGAGATCCATCATCCTTCTCCTTCCTCCTTTATATAGATTTTCTAAGTCATTTAATTTCCCAAAATCCATTTTAATTTATTGTTCAATAATTTAATTCATAATAATCCTCCCTATACATGTGTCACCCATCCTCTTCATTGCACCATAAATTAATTTCATTAACTAATTAATTACTCCTATTTCCCTCACCCACTTAAAAGCATTCCTAGAATCGCTCCTAAGTGTCCCCAAATTCCCTTACACATATTAACGACTTACCCCCTTACTAATTTACTAGTTCAGTTTAATTTAGAAAGTTCTTAAATTCTAGATACCTTACTAAGTTAGTCTTTCTTTGTTTTCCTTGTGTTTCCCCTTTCTTTTTATGTTTCCCTTTTTTTCCTAGTTTTCTAGTTCTTTTAGATTTTCCTCTTTCCCTTTTTATCTAAAACTCAAATTGGCAGGTGTAAAACATTAACTTTTCCCCCTTTTCCTTTTTAATTAATAAAATTTTAATTAGCATATGTGACAAAACAATTATTTCCCCTTTTTCCCCTTTTTTTATTTTTATCCCCCAAAAGATTTTTTATAAATTAATGAATTGCTTACCCCTTTCTCATCACGTGATTAATGATGATTATCATTATTATTATTTTTTTTTATTTTTTTTTTATATAAATATATATATATTTTTTTATCACAAGTATCACTTAGACCTAGACTTTAATTTCCTAGGTTGGGTGACATTTTATTAGGGAATTTGTTTTAAATCTTTCTCATCACAATATTCATTCTAAGGACATATAGGTTTATTCATTTATTATTTAACAACACAACGTGTCCTTCAGGACTCACTAGGTGCTCCAAGGGTGCCACTCGCCCCATTTTGTTTCCCTTGCGCGACGTGCCCTTCAAAACGCACTACATGCTCCAAGGGTGCCACTCACCTCTTTATGTTTCCCTTGTGCAACGTACCCTTTAGGAGGAACTACGTGCTCCAAGGGTGCTACTCGCCTCTTGATTGATTTAGTAGACATCAAAACCCCTGGAGTCAATACTCCACCAGGTGATCTTGTGGGAGACTAGGGGCCTCTAAGGAATAAGTCCCCTATCTTATTGCGTGCCCCTTAGAATCATTTTCAACGACTGTCACAGTCGGCACTCACATCATCATGGGTCTTCTCAAAATAGGTAATCGTTAACCTACAATTCAAGTCACGATGGGAGTGATAGTAGGTTGTGGCAGGGTTGTTGTCCACACCTCTCCCTCAACGTCTCTGGTAGTCGTGCGTGACCCCTCTACTCCACATGTGAGTCTGGTCGACAAGTTATCATCAACCTACATAAAAAATGAATCATGTTAGAAATATATCCATAATGATATCATATAATCATATGCACAAATGTCATATATACAAAAATCAAAGACCAATAGTTCACTCCCTGACTCGATCTAGAGTCCAAGGGGTTCCATCGATGCCTCTGCATCCTCGAGCTCCAAAATCTTACACACTCAGGAAAACGGAGTCAATAGTACATGTCTATGTCATGTTAAAAAATAATATGTCATTAATTCATAATGCCTCATAATAATAATCAAATGCCCAAAACTATAATAATCTGGATCACTTGCTCCCAAGTGTCCTCAAAGAATAAGTTCGCTCAGTGCGCGCAAGAGCGGGATGTTACAGTTTTTTTGAATTGATTTCCCTTGGGGAACCCAAATTTTTATTTCAATGACTTCTATATGTGGGTTTTATTGATTATTATGAAAAGATTGTGGTTTTATCTTCTGCCCCTTATCCCTTTAGTCATCATTCTGTGCTTGAGCAGTCGGCGAGGAACTAAATCGACGGTCATCACTTTGATGTTTAAAGACCTATAGATTCAAATGCCCTATTTTTTGTGCATGGATGATGAGTGAAGGATAAGAATTTTCCCTGATGTATATCCCTTACTTATCTTTGAGTTGATTGATTCATGGTTGAATGTTTATTCTTTGAGTCTTCTTATGACAAAGTACATTTGCGGCTTGATTGACTAAAACTTTGATTTCTCTTTGGGTTTTTAATTTCTTGAACTTGGGTACATCTCTGTATTTTTATTGATAAACTCTGCATTGTGGATAGATATTGAGGAGAGATGTCGACACGGGATTCTCCAAACATTCTACACAAATTCTCTAGGTTATCCCAAGAAGGAAGAACAAGAACTCCTTCTTCTACTAAGAATCTGAGTGACCAACAACAATCTCATCAGAGGAGATTTTCAAACGATTCATTGAATAGATCAACTATAGAACCTGCTCAAGCAAGTGTTATGGATGCTACCTTCTTAAATAGGTTGTGCATTGATACTCTTACACTTGAGAATGTAGGGAATATCTCTGGACAAGAGAATATTTGTGGTAATTTTCTTTGATTTTGTTTATTTTTGTTGTATTTTTTTGTATTTAAATTTATGTGAGGTTAAATATTGAAGTTACTTTCAAATGTGTGTGTAGACAATTAGTTTAGAGAAAAGGATGACAATTCAAGAGAGAGTGGTTGTCACAAATATTTAAGTGTCGATGTAGAGGGTGAAGGTTGATTTAGGAGGTCGTTTTATCAAGAAACAAAAGATTACATGCCTACGTCCACTTATCCTTCGAATGTTGGTGATGAAATTCCCTGGGAAGAGATTACTGAAACAATGACGCTTGAGCAATGCTCAGGTGTTAAAAGGAGGTTGGAAAATGATTTGGTGGTCTTAGAACTCCCTTAGGAGAGTAAACAAATCTTGCAAATTGTTTTTCATTCATTTTAAAACTTTATAGACGCATATCAGAATATGGGGCCAACCACTAACAGTTTTGTCAATCTAATGAGTTGGCGAAAGTCATAGGTGATGGGCCATGATAAATGGGAGGCAGTAAAAAATAGAGTTTCAAAATAAGACACCATTTCGATGTTCAATTTAAAAAGGGCCCAAAGTGGAATATGTTGAAGGTGCAATATTTTAAGCACCTTGACATTGCAAGACATATGTATAACAGATTTTTGGTGGCATATGGGAAATTGTCGTGGAACGATGAGGTTCCACACTATTTTGCAAGACACGTTTTTGCAGAGTTTTTCTTACACATGCATCCTAATTATACTAGTCTACCATCCAAATATTATGGGACAGGTAAAGGACGTACATATGATCACAAAGGGGCATATCAAAGTGAGGCATTGACGAGGCCTCCAAAACCTTTAGTAGCTCTCCCAACAGGGGAATTTGTTTCAATTTTAGAGTTGCAAGCTACATTAGAGGTTGGCAAAGAGGTCAGGAATTCAATCGGGGAAAATTTTCAAGCTATTTTTTATGGTGTTGATGTCGGCATGAACCGTCACCGAGAGAAAGCCAATTTCCAGGCCATATTTGTTTATAAAACAAATGCGGAGTTAGATACAATGTCAAGAGAAGATGTTTTGGAGTATGCAAAAAAAATTTGGGATAGTTGGAAGAAGGTCATTTAGAATGATGATCTGAACTGCAGATTTCTATGTGTTCTAGTTAGGAATTTTTTTATGCATTTTATGATAGTTTACTTCTAATTCTAGATTTAGATATCATTGTATCTATAGAAATAATCGAGTTGTTATTGCCATTAATTGCAGTTTGGATATATGTTAATTGAATCTCCAATAGAGAGGGGACTTGATTTGACAAGTTTAAATTTGGATGGGTTGAATCAGGTATGTGTTTTCTAATAGTTGTTCAATCTCCACTCTTTTGAATAAAAGATCAACAAAATTTATAATTTTGTATAATTGTGAACACATTGAATCCGAGATTTAGTTTTCAGTTGTGTTGTTCACAGATCCCTATTCCATCTCCTACTACTTGGGCAGACCTGTCTCAATTATCATTGGAAAAGTTTGAAGAGGGTGGGAGTTGACAAGTATCATTTAATGTCTTAAAATCATTTAAGTTTAATGTGTTATAATCATTTAAATTTATTTTTTCAAAATTTCAAATTTGAAATGCGTTATATAGGCTAATGTGGAGAAGAGAGTACCTAAGAGTGTGCTTGGGAGGGAGACTGGGATTGAGGAAGAAGTAGAGTAAGCACCTAGATTTGGAAAGGATGTGTTCATTCAGGATGATTCATAAATGTATGTTTTTTACTTTTATCAAATTTTTGTTTTCTCAAATTTTTAGTTTAGCCTTTCCTATTCAATGCTTTGATCAATTATTTTGAAATATATATAACCCCTGGATAAGTTTATCATTGTTATAAATGGTGTACATTCAAATTTATTTAAGGTTAGATCATGATGAATACCTAATTTTAAACTTGAACATTTGAATATTCGAGAACGAACTCTATCCCACATCAGAAAAGAGAAAGTTTCTAAATTTTCTTCGATTGCATTCCTTGTTTTCTTGTCCAAGAATGACATAGTATGGAAATTTGTGTTTTCTACATACAACAAAGTGAATTCCTTCTTTCCATGGTATTGTCAAACTCTTAACTAAATTGGTTACTAATCACAAAAACCAACATTCAATTAGATTTACAAATAAGCTCACACATATTGTATACGTTAGCTAGTTCACACATATTATATATGTGAGCTAGCTCACACATAATTTCAAAGAGCATTTCATTATGTTTAATATGAATACATCCCATTTAAATGGTTTTTGAAGAATGAATTAATATACATGTGCATATTTGTGTTTTCTTCATGTACATGCAGGATTATGTGAGAACATCTATTCCACCGCAGAAAGAGGAGATAAGTATTTTCTAGAAGAATCATTTTTAAAATGGATATTTGTGAACATTTTTAGATAATAAGTAGTTTTTTGGAAGAATGACTTAATATGGAGATTTATGAGTCCTTTAGTTTGAAAGGGAATTGTGCAACTTGATTATATGACCACTGTAGAAGAAGAGACAAGTATTTAACTGCTGAGGAGATTAATATTTTAATGTTGTGTAAGTATGATCAATTAACATCACCTGGGATGAGAATTTTTGAAGGATTTGGGACCTTATCCACAAGGAGAATTTCACCTGAAGGATTTTGGACTTTATCCACAAGGAGATAAGTATTTCATTGGAAGAATGACTCAATATGGAGATTTGTGAATTTTCTTCATACACAATTGTATATTTATTTTCAGATTATTATCTAACTCTAATTCACAATTTGTTTTACCAAGAACACAATAACATCACCTGGGATGTGAATTTCACTTGAAGGATTTGAGGCCTTATCCACAAGGAGAATTTCACCTGAAGGATTTGGGATTTTATCCACAAGGAGATAAGTATTTCATTAGAAGAATATATTAATATGGATATTTGTGAACTTTCTTCATACACAACTCTATATTTATTTTCAGATTATTATCTAACTCTAACTCACAATTTTTTTTACCAAAAACAAAATTTTTCTCTTTAATTTTTTTTAAGATTTTAGATAAGATTTACAAATTGTTTAAATTGTGTACTCTTAATTGGAGAGTAACTATCTTAAATTTGTTTAACTGTGGTTGTGTATGTTGATATTTCTTATTGTTTTATTTAATATTTAGTTATAGTATATATGTTAATATGTGTTATTTGTTTTTTTATTATTGTTTTTTATTGTTACAGATGTATAAATTATATTTGGAGGAAAATATGTTTACAATATATTTTGTGGGAAAGCGTATGTTGAAGGATGAGACTTAACTCTTTTGGTATGTATGTCAATTTTGTTTTAATGACAATTTTTGAATTCTGTATTATTTCGCATGTTTGAATTGTAAATTTTTAATTTTTGAATTCTGTTTTTTTTGTAGGCTTGAATTTCAGGTATGAAGTGAACTATCTTAAAGCGATGGCTTAGAGTCTAGAATTTTGGAATTAAATGTCTTAGTTTTTGTTATCATCCTAAAATGGATGTGGAACTTATGTATTTTACAGTGTAACTATTCTCATAATTTTAGAATTCAAAATACAAATTTATTGTCTCATAATTGATTTCTCAAAGTTGATGGAAAAAAGTGGCAAAGTTAATTAGTAATGAACTAATATTTTGTATAATTTTCTTTTTACAATGCATTAAATTAAGCATAAAACTCTTAAATACTTTTATGTTGTGTATTAGTTTAAATGTTTCATTTTATGTTCAGTGTGGATTAACAAAAATATAATCAAACCCTCAAATACTTTTCTGCTATGTATTAATTTAAATGTTTCATTTTATGTTCACTATGGATTGTCAAAAATATGATCAAACTCTTAAATACTTTTCTGCTATGTATTAATTTAGATATGATTCTATTGACATATCATCAAATAATTTTCACTGAATAATTTTAGCAGATTATATTTATATTAGAAGTATGTATTAATTTAAATGTTTCATTTTATGTTCAATGTGGATTGTCAAAAATATGATTCTATTTGCATATCATCAATTAATTTTGGCAGAATAATTTTAGCATATTAATTTTATATTAAAATGTTTTTTTTCTAGTCACTAATGACCCTGTTGGTTACATAGATGCACTTAACCAATAAAAAAAACTAAAGAAAAAACTAAAAGAAAGATAGGCATATGAGATCTGCTAAATAAATTGGTTACATAGATGCACTTAACTAATAAAAAATACTAAAGGAAAAACTAAAGGAAAGATAGGCATATGAGATCATAGATCCACTTAACTAATAAAAAGAACTAAAGGAGAAACTAAATGAAAGATAGGCATATGAGATCATAGATATGCACTTAAATAATAAAAAAACTAAAGGAAAAACTAAATGAAAGATAGACATATGAGATATGTTAAATAAATTGGTTACATAGATGCACTTAACTAATAAAAAAAATAAAAAATAAAGGAAATATAGGCATATGAGATCATAGATCTACACTTAACTAATAAAAAAACGAAAGGAAAAACTAAATGAAAGATAGGAATATGAGATCTGTTAAATAAATTGGTCACATAGATGCAGTTAACTAATAAAAAAAACTAAAGGAAAGATATGCATATGAGATCTGTTAAATAAATTGGTTACAATAAAAAAAAACTAAAGAAAAGATATGCATATGAGATCTGTTAAATAAATTTGTTACATGTAGATGCACTTAACTAATAAAAAAAACTAAGGGAAAACCTAAAGGAAAGATAGGCATATGAGATTTGCTAAATAAATGAAAAGAAAAAATTAAATTGAAATAATACAAGAATGTGAACTATTATTTATCTATTTAAGAATATGAAAATTCAATAATACAAGAATGTGATGTTGTTTATATAATTCATAATATATAAACTCAATAGATAGACAAGAAAAAATTGAACCTTCAAACATACAAGATTCTAACATTGCATATCTATTTAAGAATATATGATAGTAAAAAACATGTTAAACTATGCAAAACTTATTTGAGAATATATGGTAGTAGAAAACCCTTTAAACATGCAAAGTTGTTGGCACAGGGGAAATCCCGAGGTTCACTCTAAGAGCGCACGAACAAGCCATAGCTACTGGCCCTTTCGGCAGCACCTGCAAAGCCGATGTAGTCTCACCCAAAGCAACTAAGAGGGGGGTTGCAAGACAAGAATGTCTACAACTAGGGGAACATCAAGTGGATATATCACAACAACAATACAACATTTAGATATCACTTATCAACTAGGTCTATCTTGTGTATCTATAGGTCTGATCTAACATAAGACTGTAAATAAAAATGTAACAATGACAAAGATCCACCCATCAATCACACATACGACACAAAATATACATGGTTCACCAACAACCTTAGGTCAAAACCTAGGTGCCAAATCCCTAGATACCAAAACCCTAGGTCAACTTGACCCTCTTTTTCCAGGCTTTGCCAGCCTGTCTTTCCTTCTTCATCATGTGGTGTTCCAAAGCATCCAATGATGGATTTCACTGCTTGCTAAGTTGTCCATGATCCTTCTTCCTTGCTGATCTTTCATACCTTATCTCTTCATCCAACGACTTTCTTTTTCGCACGTCGCTCCATCTTTCCTTCTCTTTTGCTCACTTCAACTTAGTGACAATTACTGTGTCTCCCACGAAGCTCACTTTTTACCTTTCCTTCCTTGTTCTTTGCTTCCTTCCATAACCAGGGGCCAATAGGCCCCCAACACTCACCTGTGACTCATCCTGATCCACTTCAGATCCGATCCTCTTATTTTACTTCGACTTTGGACTGTGCAGTGAAACCCTTGATTTTATCTTTATGCCTCCTTTCCATCCTTGTGCAGACTGTCTTTTCTGTGTCTGGTACCCAGTTTCAACTGCACCTAGTACCTGGACCGTTTTCCTCATGCTTTTACTAAGAGCTAGAAGGTAGTTGGTTGTAATAGTACAACTTCTGCCAACTCCCATTCACCAATCCTTCCTTCCAGTTTCCCTTCAATGTCTTCAGTTGTGCAGCTCCTCCTTCTGTAACATAGGAAATCTCATATGGTTTGAGCCAATGCGTTTTGAACTTCCTAGGGTGTTTGATAAACTTGTTATCATACACCTGTACTAAATCACCTTTATTTAATGTCTTCTTCTTGATGTGCCTGTCATGATAGGCCTTTTCTCATTGCTTTTGAACTTGATGATGAAATCTTGCAATGAATTTGTCTTCTTCCAGTTCAACCAACTGTGCAAGCCTCTTACGAGTAGCGATGGTATCATCCATGTTTGTAAATGCATCAATTCTTAGGTTTGGTACTAAGTATTCCATCAGGACAACAACTTCAACACCATAAACCAACTTGAAGTGGGTCTGCATTGTTAATTTCTTACAGGTGGTTCTATAAGCCCAAAGTACCGCTGGTACTCTTAAATCCCAGTCATCCTTGTTCACGTTGGAAATCTTTGTCAATGTTGTCTCCAAGATCTTGTTGAATGCTTCAACCATTTAGTTGTCTTGTGGACGGTAAGGTGTACTCTTCTGATGGTGGATTGCAAATTATTCATTCAGGGATTCAACTGTATTATTGATGAAGTGTATACCCTGATCACTCATAAAGATATTAGAGCATCCAAAATTGGCTATTATGTCATCAAATATAAAATGTCCAGTTGTAGTTGCACTATAGTCCTTGACTGCTCTGGCTTCGACCCATCTGGTTAAGTATTATGTCACAGTAATAATGTACCTTGCTCCTGTGCAATTTCCTGGTGGGTTTATAGGTCCCACAAAGTCAATGGCCCACTTTTCAAATGTTTGTAGGGTCATATGTGGTGCTAATGGAGTTTCATCTCTTTGGGATGGTTTTCCAATTCTCTGGCATACATCACATGCTCTGGCATACTCTTTAGCATCTCTATGTAACATAGGCCACCAAAGGCCAGCTCATAGAACCTTCAACGCAGTTTCTTTCCCTACGTAATGTCCTCCTACGATGTCTTCATGAGCTTCTGTGAGGATTAGTGGTCACTCTCTCTCGATAACAAACCTTAATATTTCATTCGGTCCCATTTTGTACAGTTGTCCAGCTATAAGTGAAAAGTTTGCAGCACGCACCACTAGTTGTTTCTTCTGAGGAATTGTATACTCACTTGAATCCATTCCTATTGACAGGAACTGTACTATGTCTACGAAGTGGTCATCAATATTTCTAATGACGATAAATTGTGCATCCAATAATGTATCCTCCAAACTGGTAGGTTATTCGCCATGTTCCAACCTTGATAAGTGGTTTGGGCCCTTGTTCATTCTTTCTAGCTTAAATATGATATCAAAATCATATTCGTGGAACAACAAAAGCCATTTTCATATCCCCTCCCCCCCCAACATTGTCTTGTTGACTAGTTACTTCAGCATAGAGTGATCAATAAACATTTTAAAGTGTCCTCCCAACAAGTAGTGGCAGAATTTTTGTAGTGCATACACTATGGCTAGTCCCTCTCTCTCTGTAGTTGTGTAATTAACTTTAGTTTTGGATAGCTTCCTGCTGCAAAATGCTAATGGATGATAAATTTCTCCTTCTCTAGGTTGTCCCAGTACTTCTCCTAATGCAATAGAAGATGCATCGACATGCACATGGAATTCTTTGCTCCAATACGAAAAAATTGGAATGGGCGTTGTGACCATCTTCTATTTCAGTGTGTCGAAGCTCTACTGACATTCATCTGTCCACTCATACTAGTAGTCCTTCATCAACATATTCTCCATTGGTGTTGTAATTTTGGCATATCCTTTGATAAATTTCCTGTAATATCCAGTATGGCCCAGTGCAGTGCGCAGTTGTTTGACTGAAGTAGGAGGTGGAAAATCAACTATAGTTGCAATTTTAGATGGGTCAAGTAGAAATCCCTGCTTGCATACAATATGACCTAATAGCACTCCAAATGGTGAGGAGAAGATGCATTTCTTCAGATTCAAAGCAATTTGACACTTATTGAATTTGTCCAACATTAGCCTTAGACATTCAATATGATTTTTCAACAAACTAAAAACAATCCAGTCATCAAAGTATGCTTCTAAAAATTTATGCAAAAATTCTTTGAACGCTTAGAACACCACCCTGGAAAAGATGGTTGGGGAATTCTTCAATCCAAATGGAATTATTGTATATTGGTAGGATCATCACTCTTTGGAAAACATAGTCTTATGATGGTCCTCCTTGGAAATGTGGATCTGATGGTATCTCAAAAAGTCATCTATAAAAAAATATACTTCTTGGCCTCCCACATTATCCAACACTTCGTCTGTGAATGGTGTAGGGAAAGAGTCATGCAAATAGGCCTCATTCAAATTTCTAAGGTCCACATAGATCCTGATGTCTCCTGTCTTCTTGTTTTGTACCCTCATAGGGATGATCCACTCCAACTCTTTGACAAGTTCAATAATCCCTGCTTCCAGCATTCTATCGAGCTCGATCTTCACTTTTTCCTTGTATTTTGGGTTCATTCTGTAAGGTCTTTGCTTGACTGAATTCACATTTGGTTTCGAAGGTATTCTCAACTCACCCATAGGCCCTTTGATTCCCTTCATATCAATGAACTTGGTCGGGAACAAGTCCTAATATTCGTGCAATAACTCTGTAATATTGTCGATGGTAGCAACATCCCAATAGTCTCTGACATTGGCAAGCTTTGGTGTCTCCTCTATCCAAATATCGAATTTCTTTATTTTGATCGGATGTCCTATGAATGGCATCTAAACTCCTGGTCCTTCCACATTTCTGTGGCCTTTTGTGTCAATGATGTTTACCTTCCTCGGATCATCATCTTCATCAACAATAATTTTGTATCATCCTCGCAATTTCTAGAATGGCGCGATCCATTCATCCTCTTCTTGCTCCAAAGAGAGGCCAGATGCCTCCTTAAATACTTATGTCTCACAATCTATAATTCTTGGTCTAATGAAATAAATTCACTTTCAAATCAAAAGGTGGTTATAAAATTCTGGATCATACCTTCCTAATTTGAAGTGACGAGGCGCAGCTCCACTTGAAGGTACCAATTGATAGGTATCGTGTCTAATGTGTTAATGAATCTGTTCACCCATTGTTCTCAAGGAATGTCACTCCAGGCATCTTTGTAGCTTCATAAATGGTCCTTTGGGCAACTTTGACCTGTGTACCTCACTTCGTATCTTCCTACTTGTGCTAAGAACCGTGCTGTCATCAAAGTTCGACATTGTTTCCAGTCTGTGATGTTTCCTTTGTGCGTCCCCCACCATCTTGTTGGTGTGGCTTTCATGGCCTCATCCATTACCAACAACCTCTGTTGTGTTAGTACACTTGTCTCAAACTCTAATAAAAAGTCTTCTAAAAGGTTCAACCCATCAAATGTGGGTAATTTACTCACTATTGTGTCGATCCAGTGAACCTCTCTGGTTAGTATAACACATCTTATGGTAGAGACTTCATACATATGGTTATGCCAGTTATTCAATGCTTTTTCTGAGTCTAATGAACATGTGTTGTCTCTTTTCCATCTTAGATTCCCATCAGATGTAGGATTGATATAATCATGTTGTCTGGCTATTAGTTTGTAGATGATTTCCAGTTCGTATGCGTGGTCTTCTTCTCTGATAGGCTCTATGTATCGAGGACCCTCATCTGGATCTAAGGGTGCAATGACCCTAAGTCCATCTATTTCAAATGCCATACACCTCTTATTTAGATCAACAACAGTAGAATTTTCAAAGTCCCAATCAATTCCTAGCAATGTAGGGTAAGGGCAGTTATCATCAACAATTTCAATTACCTCAAAATCTGCAAAGGTTATTACTTCGTCGATGTCCACTGGGACATGCTCTAATTATCCAAATGGGCTGAAAACTTGCTGAATGGCCATGCAAAGCCTGATAAGAGAATAGACCAGCTTGGGTTTCCCCATCAGTGCCCACGTTTGATTCATCATGACATTAACCTCCGACCCTAAGTCGAGAACCACATAGTCTATATCATACTTTCCTATCTGAGAATTCAAGTGTAATTCTTTATTTGTCCTTCTCTTCTTACCAATTTGGTAGACTTCCCTATTCAGTAAGGGGTCTATATTTCCTAGCTCATACCGTTTAACCAGATTTTGTAGTTCTTGTATAGATTTCCCATCTTTAAGAAGTTCTAGAAACATATATAAGAAACTGACAAGTTTACTTACCTATTCTCCCTCTCTGGGTGAAGCAGACTGATCAAATGTGTGAGGCATTCCATATTATCTTATTTATGTTTGTGTTTTTGAAGAATTCCCTTGATATGCTTTCAATTATTCCCATTCCTCTTCAAAGATTTTCCTTTCTTTCTTTGCATAAGAAAATTGGGTCTTTTCTGCATCTTTTCTGATTCCTAAGTCTTCTGCAATCTTCCCTTTGGTCACTCTATCCTATCTTGTAGCATCACCTTCTCTTGTAATAAAAATGACTTTAGGATCAACTTCATGAGGTTCCACCTTGATTAATTGTATTTGTGGGTTCTTTTGGGGTCCTCGTCTTTCTTGAATCTTAGCCATCAGCATAGGGCAGTCCTCAATGACATGCTCAAAGGAATTGCAATAACTGTAGGTTGTGCAAGGGTTCTGGTAGTCCCTCGCTAAATGTCCTGGCTATGCACAGTTGTAACAAATTAATTGTCCTTGGCCTTGACCCACACCTCCTCCTCGTCCTCTACCTCTGTATCCACCGCAAGGATTGAAATTTCCTCTTCTTGGAGAATTATATTGTGCATGGTTTCCTTGTTGGTGTACTTTTCCTTGGATGTTGTATATGTCTCTTGATCTTTCATGCATCAGGTCAAAAGCCCTACAATCTCTATCATCATGCCCTCTGGACTTACAAAATGTGTAGTACAAGTTTTTGGGTGTCTGAACATACTTCTGCATATAATAGAACTCACTAGGGTGATGTCGGTTTCTGTTTACTTTGCACCAGGGTAGGTTAACCTTCTTCAAGGGCCTCGATGCTCCTAAGGCTAAATATTCATGAAACAGGGGATAGTTTTCTTTATCATGGCCTTCGTGTATTCATATTACACACCAGATATCTTCTCTGTTGTCCTTCCCTTTATCCTTCTTCATATCCTCAACCTACAGAGACAAACTAATCAGTTGGCTCAAGATCTGGCTCATGACTGAGCTAGATTCTCCCATAGGTGTTGATTCAAGATTCATGGTGATCTCCAAAGCTTATGCCTATGATGCAATCTTATGCTGCATCAGAGGAACTCTGATGTGTGGTAAAAGAGCAGTGATGAACCATTCTTTGTTCTGCTCATCTGGGATCTTAAAAGTCAATTGGCATGTTAGGGTCTTGAATCTTTGTTTGAACTCCCAAATAGGTTCGACTACCTTTTGTTTGATATCCTTCATCTAAGTAATAAATTGTGACTATGAGTTAGGTTTTTTAAACTATGCAACCAGTTCATTCTTGATCTCATTTAGTGTCTTAGGCTGTGCAAGTCCTTGGAAAATCTTCATGTACCATCTCAACGTGTGATCCCTCAATGTAGTGCTAAACTGGTTTCTTTTAACAACTTCATCGGTAATATTTTTAATGTTCCATATGGCCTCACATAGGAACCAAGGTTGATCAAGATATTTAGATCCATCTCCTCTAAAGATATGGAGCCTCATCTCATATTCCATAGATCTGCATAGGTTTCCCGTCTGAGTAGATGTTGAACTACTAGTAATAGTAGTCTACAGACTCTGGTGATTCAGAATATTCTGATTACTTAGAATTTATGAAATAAAAGAAGGATTGATATTACTGACTTCAGTGGTCTACACAGTTCCTGATGTTTCTGGCTCATTCTAGCAAAGTTCTTCACCTTCCTCTTCCTCAGCTATGGTGGGTTCTTAATGTTCTTTGTCTATCATATCTGCCTCTTCTCCACTGTAGAAACCCTTGTCTCTGTAGTTTTTCTTGAATAGGTTCTCAAGCTCAAAATAATTTCCCACTGCGTGTATGTCTAGCTTCTATGTCATTGTCGTTGTCTGAATTCTTCAACATTAGCCTTTTCGAATCCAACCAATATACTGTATCTTCAAGACGTTCTTTTCATGCAACAACATCTTGATTCTTAGCTTCAAAAATTGTAAAAATTTTCCTCTGGGTCATTTGAAGAAGTACCTCTTGGCCTGGATATATGATTTTGTTCTGTCAACAAAAAATTTGGTGATATACCCTCCAATGGTATTATCGAACCAGTGATCCACAACCCTTGATACAACATCGTCGACTCTCTTAACCTTCTTAATCAACTCTAACGTCCAGACCATAGGAGGTATAGATCTAATCTTGAACTGGGTATTGGCTAACCTAGATGACCACTCATATAACTATTGATTGATTCTTCCAAAGAAGATCTCATGAATATTGGTAAAGATGTGTCTCTGCAGCCAACCTTCAATACTTATCTTAGGGTTCTTGTTTTGGGCTTCAACAAAGTCCCTCTCTTGATCCTCTATCCACTTATGAATCTTTGTCTTCAATGGGAGCCACCTTGACATTCCCTTACATAGATTCCTGTCATGGAAACAAAACCATTTGTTGGCACAGGGGCAGACCTGAGGTTCACTCCAAGAGCGCACCAACAAGCCCTAGATACTGGCCCTTTCGACAGCACCTGCGAAGTAGATGTAGTCTCACCCGAAGCAGCTAAGAGGGGGGTTGTAGGATAGGAAGTTATACAACTAGGGGAATATCAAGTGGATCTATCACAACAACAATACAACATTCATATATCACTTATCAACTAGATCTATCATGTGCAGCTATAGTTCTGATCTAACATAAGACTACAGATAACAATATAACAATGACAGAGATCCAGGCATCAATCACAGATACGACACAAAATATATGTGGTTCACCCTCTCTCTTGGGCTACATCCACATAATTGTGCTTATGATTTATTAAGGTAAAGCATACAATTCTTATCTGCACTCTCAGCTAGTATATCTTCTTTCTTATCTCTGTTTCTCTCCCCTTCCTATGAACCCAGCTGCAAGACTTGATCTTCACACACAACTGAAGATCTCACAATGCAATCCTCTCCCTCCAAAACATAGCCATAACAACAATATCATACTAATACTCAATGAACAACCCGACCCAGGTCCTTTTTACCTTTATTTATACATTGCAATCCCTCACTGACAACCTTAGGTCGAAACCTAAGTGCCAAAACTCTATATACCAGAACACTAGGTGTCTAAAACCCTAGGTCAACTTGACCCACTTTTTTTGGGCTTTGCCAGCCTGTCTTTCCTTCTTCATCACACAGTGCTCCAAAGAATACAATGATGGATTTATCTTCCTATTGAGTTTTCCACGATCCTTCTTCCTTGCTGATCTATCATCCCTGATCTCTTCATCCAATGACATTATTTTCCACACTTCGCTCCATCTTTCCTTCTCTTTTGCTCACTTCGACACAATGACAATTACTGTGTCTCCCGTGAAGCTCATTTTTTTACCTTTCCTTCCTTTTTATTTGCTTCCTTCCATAACCAAGGGCAAAAAAAAACCTATGCTGGTATGAACTACACTAAAAGGAAGAAATTTTCATGATCTACCCATTTCCTTTCATGAAACTTGTGTTTGATTTTGGAAGAAGGTAACCAATGTGGAATTCAAAGGAGGAGGTATGCATTCAAGCATTATGTTTTAGACATGCTACAAAACAATGCATACCCTTTGCACAACTCATATATCATGTATGAAAGGGAATTCCATTAGCAAAATAAATTCCAGGCTATGGTTTAGTACTATTCACATAAACACACAATTTTGTAAGGGTCTTCAACTGACATTAGGCAAGGTTGTATTAATTTCCTTAACTTTGTTAGAGAAGAGATCTATTAATTACAATTTAATTCACTTGACTTTATGCATGGTTGTATTAATTTCCTTAACCTTGTTAGAGATGAGATCTATTAATTACAATTTAATTCTAATGATTAACACATCTAAATAAGTTTACATGAAAATCAAGTAAATTATTAAAATGGAGATTCTAAATAATTTCAAATTTTAAATGTAAATCAGCTTAATAATTAGAATGGATATATTGGTATATATATGATACTAGCACAACCGCTAACTCGCGGATGAGAACGCCGAAAGGTATCGGCTGAGAATGTGTTCCCCCAATATAAAATGTTTGTGGTAATTCGTAATCTGTCTGTGGTAATATGAAACATTTTGTTGTACTGTTTAATCCTACTTAATCATTTAAACGTGTAAATTATATATCCTTATAGTAATTTTTTAATGTGATTAGGTAAATGTTAAAAAGTAAACATGTTAACAGATGCCTTGATAAATGCAAGAAAGTTATGAACAATAAATCTGACCCATTGATTTTGGAGGACGACTAAGAATATGCCATCATCTTGAATGCATAGCCATCAGATTAGGGTTTAAGGTTAAATAAGGTTAAAAGATCATTAATTAAGCCCATTGTCAATAGGTGTACGCCTTTCGGCGTAATTATTAGTAATTTGTTATTACAACAAGTGGAAGAGATGTTTAAATTGTTTTTAGTTGTTAGAATATTAATTTAAAAAATGAAAAAAAAAAATACCACTTGAAGTCAATGCTCTCAAATCTAGGATATAAGAGATATTCGACTCTTCCTTGATTGATGCAATAGTAATAAAAATAAAATTCTCAAAATAGAAGAGATCCAAATTAATTATAGGTAATGTTTATACAATAAAATCTTGAGATAGAACAGATGTGCAAGTCTTTTTTGGTTTATGTGATAATGATAAAATAAAATGCTCAAAATGATGTGACAATAAAATAAAACCCTAAAATGGAAGATATGATCAAATCTTCTTTAATTTTATCATATAGTCATTAAAAAAATGCTAAATCTAGAAAATATATTCACCTCAAAGTTCATATACCCTTAATAAAATAAAATCTAAAAATGAAAGAGATGTTTTTAACTTTTATTTAATTTTGAGAACATTAATTAAAAAAATATTCAAAATAAAAGAAATGTTCAATTCAACTTTAATTTATATTTAATGCTCGTAAAATAAAATAAAAATTGGAATGAGTTAAAATTTGAAACAAGATATTATTATAATAGAAAATATAAAATATGTTTAACTTTTTTTAAACTTAATGCAATATTATTAAAATAAAATGGAAAAAAATATTATTGAAAAAACTAAGCGTTCAATGGAAGTGGTGTTTAACAATTTTTTAGTTTAAAATAAAATGCTCACAATACAAGAGGTATACAACTCAATTTTGATCAGTATAATGCTCAAAAAATAATTTTGATTGGTGTAATGGTTGAAAAAAACAGATAAAATATGGTTGAACCATATTTTATGTATGTTTTTTAAGAATGATCTGATGTTTTTTTATACATACCCTTTTTATAAATATCCTATTTGGAAATATGGTTGAAAATAGTCAAAACAAGTCATCAAATTCTGAAATGTACTTTCAATGAAAAATAAAAAAATATGGAATGTACATGTGCCACTTGTTTAAAAACACCGTAATGGTATTCCATCTTTAATTATTCATTCATGATCGACTTTGGACATTTTCCATTTTATAACTTTTTTTTTATTGAACTTCTATTAATTTTATGCACGTTGCACAAACCAAATGACTACATTGACAACTTGTGACATCTGACTGGTAGTCTTGAAAGTGAACATGAGTATCGGTTTGATGGGTTTCTTGAAAAAAATATCCTTTAAATACAATGGATCCTCTTTCATATATAAAACCATTATCATCAAAATATTCTAATAGCCTCATCTTTTGTTCCGTGCATCACATCAAATAATATTTCACGTTTTCAGTATTGTCTACGGGTGTAACCATGGAAAAAACATCTCTTGCAAATAATTGGATATATTGGACAACAAATAGTTCATGTTACATTATCACACAAGTACATCTACAAGTTATTTGAAAAAATTTAAACATAAAAATTACCTTCTCTAAGAAGATCAAAAACTCTATCACCATCAATTAATACTATAGTTTCATTTGATTCCATATCCTTTGAGCTTGCAAGTGCCATTTTCCCTTTTACATTAAGTTCGGTATATCTCCAAGTTTTAACATATCCTACATTTTTGTTTTCGCAAATATCTATGGATTTTGTGTCCTCTATGCAAAACTAAACAAAAACAAGACTCATTTCTTCTATCAAATGCAAACACATTTTGAAAATGTTTTGTTTTAACTGAATGTATTTTTCATGTCCCAGGTATTGTACTCGAGTCATATGAGATTGATCTATTTACATCTTGGATTCCAACATACAAAAAAAACCTGCACAAGACAAGAACTTGTTAACTTGAAATCGCTCAAGAAAATGATTGAAGTTTGAATATAAATTTGAACACGTTCAAAAAAAAATATCGTGTGTACATGTGTAACATTATATATAGACACACATGCGCACATCCCTTGATGGATTATATTCATGGCTTAGCGCCATTTTCCACCAGTCAACAACTTGTTCAGCGGACTCAAATCGATTAGCATGAGGGTTCAGCTGATAACTTCGAAGTGCTCGTTTTATACATGCCCCTGCACCACTATGCTCTCATTTTCCATGACCAGTCTAAAAAAAATTCCAATAATGTGTAATGTTTAATGTTTTATGAAGACGACATAACCAATAGAATGATCGTGAATATTTTAACTGACCCACACACCCATCTGACCATATCCAATTTCGATCGAATCTGATTTCGTGTTCTTTCAATGAATCATAAAATTTATCAAAACAATGTTGTACATAATGTGTGTCGTGTGCTCGATCATAACTTATATAAAAGTGATATTCTTTAATAACATGTCAATTATCGTTGGTGCTTTCTATGTTATCAAGACTCCATTGAGAATGTTTATATAGAACGTGAAAAAATATCGTGACTTGATCAGAATGATAATATTCGTTTTGTATTTCTTTTTGTGTAACGAATGTGTAATTATTTGCAAAATCAACTACAAAAAAAATTGTCCCTGGTGGAAACATTTCACGAGACTGTTTGAATTGTATATCTTTTCATCGAGCTCTATGTGAATACTTGGTGTATTTATATATTTCTTCCTCAAACTTCTTCAAAAAGTCTATCACACAGATTTTATCTACCTTCAAATCAATCCTTTTGGAAATAACATTTGAAGAATGTGGAGTCGTGTTGTTGATATATTCATATCTCTTCCAATTGACTCTTATATTTGAAAATGATTGATCATTCATATCAATATGATACTTTGAATGAAACAAACTTAGATTTCCACAACAATCACATTTCTTTCCACAAACACATATGTTTTTGTAAAATAAATCGTCATCCTCTCTTTCACATGGAATTTCAGATATAAAAACACGGAATGTGGAAGGAGGAGGTGAACCTGGCCATAAAGTTTTACCAAAATCCAAAAAAGTGTCATAATACAACTCAAATTCCACATGATAACGACAACAACAAGTGTCACGAAAAGTGATGGGTCTAACAAACCATTGTTTTTGTTGCACAAATGTATTGATGGAAATTTTAACTTGTTTGTGCTCTTCTTTGAACTTAT
Organism: Picea engelmannii; assembly: GCA_009831015.1. Classification (NCBI taxonomy): domain Eukaryota; kingdom Viridiplantae; phylum Streptophyta; class Pinopsida; order Pinales; family Pinaceae; genus Picea; species Picea engelmannii. The sequence goes on from ML785280.1 coordinate 831,115, forward strand.
TGAAAAACTCTATTTGTGTCATTGGAAATATATGTTTTGGATGTTCTTCATATTTTTTTCATGTTATTCTTTGTCTCAACACATCCGATGTATGTGGTGAAACACGATATTCTTCCAACCAACAATTACGAGCCTATTCTTTAACATTTTCTGCAAGTCTATCTTTGTAGGGTTGTTTAGAAATCACTGTTCAACAAGCCAATTCATCATTTACATCTATTTGCAATAACAAAATTCTATGTTTGTGCAATGTTTTTCTTGACGTTCCCATCGTTTTTTCCATGTGTTGTGTCAAACAATCTTTTATATTGCTAGATGAAACAATTGTTGTTTGTATCGCTCTACGTGAAACACGAACATCTTATTTTCAAGATTTTCCAAAAGATTTTAATACACTAGTTATATTGTTAAAGACATTATGTTTCACCTTTGTATCCTTTGTTGACTTTTGAATACCCAATAATGATGTAGCTTCTTTTAAATTTCTTTATTTCATTAGACAATGTAAAAGTTGAGCTTGTATTGTTACTGATTCATCTTTGAAAAAAGTATTATACATATTCTTAGTTCGATCTCTTATATAATGCTTAGCTTTTTTCTCCCCAAATTTGTCAGTATCAACATTTTCTAATATTTCATCATCAATGTTGATAGATTCTTCTGCATATTTCAATTTGAAGTTTATATTAAAAAACATAACCCGAACATAAATTCATGAAACTAGATATACTTGAGTGTTCATCTTGTATTATCTAAATTTATGTACATACCTATAGGTGATTCGTCTTCTTCTTCAATTTTCGTTTCAACGTGTTCTTTGATATTATGAGACAAATCTATTTATGTTTTTTTGAAAAACATCAAATTGTAATTACAATTAATTATATTATTTACAATATTTTAAATTTGAATTCTATACTTTGAATTCTGTACTTTCTGAATACAGTCCCAGTGTGTGTCGTGTGCTCGATCATCATATGTGCATGCATACCTGGTTGAACTTCTCATTGTTGAAAATCTCTATTGACATTATCATCGTTTCTTTCTTCAATATTTGCACGCTCTCGTTTCTTTCTCCAATAAATCTCTTTCCTTTTTTCGTTTTAGCGAGTATCATCTCGAGTGCGGTCAAATTTTCTCTTGCGCAAACTTTTGTTTCCCATGACTTTTATAGTTATCTATAAAATATATGTTCAACAAAGACTTCACCTTGAAAAAATGCTCAACA
>ML785280.1:847525-861934 GCA_009831015.1 Picea engelmannii
TCCCCCACTCTCCCCCCCTCTCTCACCCTCATTTTCGTTCTCTCTATTCCTCACCTCCCATTTCCACACTCTCTCTCCCTCCTTTTGTCCTTCCTCACCCCCTTATTTCTTCCCCATACCACCCCTCTCTCTCTCCTTACCCATCTCTCTATCTCCTTCTTGACGGGCGAAATTGACCGCTCGCCAACTGGAGGGGTGAATCTGGTCTCGGGTTGTCCAATTAACCCAAGTCGTTTGGACTAATTCACTCGAACATGTTTAGTGGCTCCGTTGGCCGATCTATGTCCTAAATAAAAGAGAAAAATAACTAAAAAAAAAACAAGGATCTAATAAATGACAATCACTAACAAATACACACACATCTAATATACATATGTAGTTTAACTAATTAATACTTATAAAATAACTCTACTTATCATATGCACAAGATATACAAATAATTATATTTCTAATATATATAATATGTACAAAATGCGAATTTTAATCTAAATCCGTGAAAATCAAATGTAAATTGATTTTTTAAACAACAGTAAAGCTATTATCTAATCTTTTTGATTTGTTTTCTTATAATATTTATATAAAATAAATCAAATATCAAACTGTCTAATTAAACAAAAGAAATAACAGATGATAAAAAGTGTTTTAACTACAAGCAACTTCTATATTTATTATGCTAATGAAATGAAATAAAAGGCTGACCTGTTGTTGCATCCAATATCTGTTTGATGTGTAGCATCCAGTCACCATATTTGATGTGGTAAACCTGTGACAGATCTTAAGATTGCTCCCAATAAATATGAAGCAATAATGATGAAATTCGAATGACAGAACATATAAGAGATACGATCATAGCAATCTCATAATTTTACAAGCAGCCACAATAGGATAAATCTTTCTGTGAGCATTTGCATATAAACGTTCAATCAAAGATAAAGATAAATCTCTTAATTCAAGTTTGAACGAATGATTACTGTGTGTTAAATCTAGAACATGAAACATGGATAATATATAAACTTTTATTCTACCAGCTTGTAGTAAACCATGATAGCAAAATCAATCATAATCTATTTACAAATTGAAGTAAACATGACTTGAATAAAACCACATTACGGAAAAGCTAAAGTTGTGACGAGTATTATATTGCATTCATGTCTGTAAATGAAAAATCCATAGATTTTCCCCAGGCTGAGATGATGCAATGTGTACAAAATAATATTCTTATATAGGTTCTAGGAAACAAAACTATTTCCTGTTGATAATATCAAATCTATTTCAAAAATATGGGGGATGCAACCTCCCTGATTTCATTAGATATCAAAACTATCAACAACCTAGTCTATTTACTAAAAACACAAAGTTGATATGGCTGGGAGATATTCAACAATGCCTCATATCTCCTTGGAAATCATGGGTTCCTAAAACAAATGAAAATGGGAAGATTTTGGATATGTTTTCAATTGTCAAATCAAGCAATTCAAATCTTTCTAACTGGCTACAAAATCGATTTTGTAGCTAGTTAAAATAACAACTACAATCATATTTTATTCAACAAACAAAACAAACTAATCTTTATAAGAAATATAATCTATTCAATCAAATCATATATCCTAACTTGAGAGTGACAAAATCATGCTAAAATTTATAAAGACCATCCCTCAAATCATGGAATTAAAACATATCAAGCAATCTTGGAGTTTAAGATTGATGTTGTTGCCTCTACATTCTTGAAAATGACAAATCCTGTAGTTTTTAGGCATTTCTCCTTTGCTTGGGTTATGGATTGGAGTATATTGTTCTCATTTTTCAACTTCTTGACTTGTTCTGCTAAAGACTTAAGCCAGGACTGTAGCAAAGGCGCATTCGTATAGTGCCTGTCGATCCATGATCGACACTCATCACACTGTGGCTATAGGGACTCTGCATTGGCACTGACATCATTAAGGGTTGGAGAATTGTCCACACGAAAGGTAGGTTTATCAAAGAGTTGAATTCCCAAGAATTCTGGGTTACCCTTTAGACATGGAGGCAAGTTGTTTAGATAGTCATAGGGTGTGTTAGGATAGAGCTCGTATGACATGGTGTCTTCTTCAGCCAAAAATATCTCAATTTCTTAATTTGAGTCTTCACTTACTTCAATTGTGGTTTTTGTGTCTCCACAGGGTTTGATTTTATTCCAAACACTTTGTGAAATCAAATGGCCAACCCTTTTATTCTTTAAATTAATATCGATGCTACCCTTGTGCTTCTTCCCTGTAGGTTTCATAATAGTTTTAGTGCAACTCTTTGGGTCTAAGACCAGTCGATTGTCCTGTTGGATAACATTAGAGTATCTAGGGAGTTCATTGTTAGGGGAAAGATCACAGACCTGGAACAGTGGGGAAGAGGCAGTAGGTTTCACAAGGGTTTCCACGATAACCGACTTATCGACCTGTCCCAATTCATGGTTTCCGAAACCATTTTGTATGATAAATGAATCCCAACAGTCGTTTTGGGACTGTAACTGGTGTACAATGATAATTTTAATAAGCCCATGGTGGAATAAACTTGAATCTAACCTATGTTTCCTAAATCGTTTACCCATCTTATATAGACTTCTCAGAAGGAAGTAGGGCATATTCAACGGGAAGCCAATGAAACTCATAAGCAAGTGCAGATGATACAGGAAAACTAAACTGAATATTCCTTCACACGTAATGAATTGTTTCACAATAGCAAGTAGATCATGCCACCTAGGTTTTAAGGATGAGACTGGCATACCTCGATCGCAACTAGTAATTTTTCATGAGGTCAACATCAAAGTCCAGGGGACCTCTTCAAATTTCACATTCTTGAACCATTTTTTCCTGACAGCTGGCAAACCTGTGGCTTGGCATAACAACTCTTCTGTTACTTCTAACTGCACATCACCTATCTTTGCCCTGTAGCCATCGAAGGTCAAGGAAAACTCTTGGGAAACTCGAAGATTGGAACCCTTAAATTTTCCGATGAACAAATGCCAATCGTTCCTTTCTAAATCATCCCTCGGCTCGATCCTTACCACTGGAGCCATGGCGAATGGAAGGGAATCAACACAGAACTTACAGGTAGGGTTTGATAAAAAGCTATAGATCCATGACCCCAAGTCTTATCAAAAAAATGTTATGACAGTTCAAACGATGGGCAAAGGCATTAATCACCATGCATGGGAGAAAAATTGTGAAGCTCGAGACCATACTCGAGAGTAATGGCATATTGTACTTCGTGTGCCACCTTGGCATTGGGTACGTATTAGGATCAAATCACTTTGACAACCAAAGTATGTGCATTAATATATTAATCACAAAGGTAAGTGCATCGAATAAAAATTGAAAAGTTCAAAGTTTCATGAATCAAAAATCCATCAATATCAATATAAAAAATCAAAAATTAATGAATGGAGGTCTTGCGCTTATGCAACCAAGGCATGATTGGAACCAAAAGGGTCATAAACAAGGAAGACAACATGTTGATAGAAAAAATATGACAATTCTATAATAAAACACATGAGCAGTCTTCCTTTAATAAAAAATCAAAACGAAAATGTCAATTCCAGCCGCGACTTTTCATGCTTACAGTCATGAAAACAAAAATCGAAAAGAATATATGTAAAAAGTGACAAGTGACAAGTGTCGTTTAGTGAGAATGCTCATGACGAGTAATGAAAATTTAGATACCCTGTGTAGGTATCTTACAAACAATAGAAATTATATTATTGCTCCCAACAATGGCGACACGCTGGGAGAAGCAATTATCTCTGCCAAATGACGAGTTTAGATTACGATAATCAGAAAAAACTTTGAATCGAAAACAACCAAAAAACTATCTGAAAATCATAAATAATTATAATGCATTCCAATTTCAAACACCTGTTATTTTTAAAGAGACGAAAACTAACAACAATCTTAACAGAAGAGATTCCCGATATTAAAGTTAATATCTTCAATACTGTTGACAGGGCTGCTACTGCTAGCAGGTGTCCATAGCCTCGACAGGGATGTCAATTAACCCACTCCGATATCTCTATCCTGTCAAAAAGTTCTAGATTAAAACGAAGGACATGTAAGGTCAAAACAGAATCCATATCTGATAATTTTCTTATACCTTTCATTGCTTCACTGCCAGCGGGCCTGTCAAGTACCACGACGAAGTTATCTTGGCATCATGAATGTATTTACCTGCTGCCAGCAGACCTGTTCAGTATCCCGATGGGTTTACAAGCATTTCCCACAGCTCTCTAAAAATTTATTTAGTTTTTTTTTAAAGATATTTAATAGAGCAGGGTGACACTGAAAATTCTAGTTTTTTAACACATCTTAGTATGTCACAGACCTTGAAGAAATTTCTTAGTTGTCCTTCATCAAGATTTATAAATAGTTTGTTAATAAAACTGACTTTCAAGAGCAGGGAGACCTCTTTGAGTTCTTCTCTTAAGGAACAGGGATAGCGTAAAAAGAATTTTTATGGATGATCATGAATACCTTTAGTTGTAGATTGAAATCAAGAAACAATTTTCAAAGAGCAAGTTATCTTCAACATGGCTGCAAACTCATAGAAATACCACAATTGATGTTTAAACAACTTTCAGCAGTCATTTTGAAGGGAAATTATTTTTTTTCTCTTCGTCTGAGCTAGCCCGTGATGCAAGCATGTGTGTTTCAAAAAGAAAGACCGATAAGCATAAAGGAAAAATCAAAACAAACTAGCAAATAAAAACAAACCACAAACAAAAATGAAAATATTTACACACAGTAATAGCTTGTCCAAACTTAACAAACAGTAATAGTTTGAAGTAATGATTACTGTGTGTTAAATCTGCCAACAAATTAAAATGAAAGTTTGATCAGATTTTTATTAGTCGATTCTGCCAAACCGTTGCCTTGGGGGTAATATTTGGCAGAGTATTTTAATTTAATTCCTTTTTCTAGAGTGAAATCACTCATTTCAAGAGACGAAAAATAAGAAGCATTATCAAATACCAGGCATTCAGGGATACCGAAACGAGTAATAATATTTGAATTCAAGAAGGATATTACCTGGCTRGTATTTACAGCYTTTAATGGGGCAGCCTCWGACCACCTGGTGAAGTAATMTATGGWTRTTATGATATATTTATGCTGYTRCRAGGATKGCRKATTGATTGGGCCTATAATATCYAGACCCCACTRCTGAAAAGGGGAGTCTACYRAAACTRGTTGCAAAGGGARAGYTRGTTTWKGTATCCRTCYGGATGYTTTTTGACAAATYACACACTTGCGACAYAAAKCATGASCAYMTTTAAAAAGGGTAGKCCAGTAATAAMCTKCTCYTAATACTTTATGGGCAGTGGTGTCYCCACYRAAATKCCCACCWRCTTCYCYTGCATGYAATTCYAATAAGACTTTTTCTGCTTCATCTTTCTCAAGACAGCGCATTAGTACTCCATCAAAATTTTGACGAAACAAAATACCATTAATCAACTAAAAAGAAGCAGATTTTAATCTTAGTGCTCTCATTTTTGTGGGATCAAGGTGAGGGGGAGTTGATCCGTGTATAAGAAAAAAAATTATGTCATCGTACTAGGGACTAATAGGGTTTTGCGCACAACAGATTTGATTTTGATAGTGTTGTCTTGGATTTAACATATCATTTTCCTCTTGTTGTCCTACAGCTGAATCAATGACCAATTTTCATAAACCTTGGCCTCTTACAATTTGTGCTGGGGTGATTTCTATGTCATATTCTTGTAAGGATGTGACCCAGTTTGCCCTTTTTTCGCCTAGTTCTTTCTGTACTAACAAATTTCTGACGACCGAGTAAGGGACAATGATTTTCATCCTAGATTTCAAAAGATAAGATCGGAAGTGCTTTACTTCTTTGAAAACAGCATAGGCTTGTTGATCTACTGTTGGGTAATTAAGTTCCCCTCCCTTGAACGCTGAACTCATAAAGCCGATTGGGACCTCGTTGTTTTTAGTATTCTTTTGAGTTAGGACAACAACGTAAGATTGGTCAGAGGCAAACGTGTAGAGGGTGAAGTCTTGCAAAAAATTGGGGCTCATTAGAGAAGGAGAGTCTATTATGGCCTTTTCTATTGAATCAAAATCATGTCTTTCTAATGGTCCCCAATGGTACTATACATCCTTTTTTATTAAGTTTTGTAATGGTCTGACCATTTCTGAAAAGCTAGGGAGGAATCTCCTAACAAAGCCTATCTGACCTAAGAAAGATTGCATGGACTTTTTTGATGAGGGAGGGAGAAGTTTGGAAATGACTTGAGTTCTTTCAGGGTCAATAATCATCCCTTCACTCAATACAATGAATTCGAGGAGCTTACCTTGTTCTACTGCGAAGATAGATTTTTTAGGATTCAAAGAAATGTCGTACTTACGACATCACTGTAGAACGGATCTTAAATGAGCTAGATGATCTTCTTTATTTTTCGAGAAGACAGTGACGTCATCTAGGTAAACTACTACAGATTGATTGAGTAAGCCTCTGTAAGCAATGACCATCACTCTTTGGAAAGTGGCACCGGTGTTTATGATTCCAAAGGGCATCTTTCTATAAGTGTAAGTTCCCCATGGAGTACGGAAAGTAGTTTTGAGTTAGTCTGAGGGAGACATAACGACTTGGTTGTACGTTAAAAAACCATCCAACAAGGATAACCTTTCAGAACCAGATACCTGTTGAAGGATCTGTTCCATGGGAGGGATAGGGTAGTTGTCTTTACCAGATGCTCGGTTAAGATTTCAGAAATTGACACATAGTCTGATTTCAACACTCTTCTTTCTGACAGGGACAAGATTAGAGACCCATTGTGTGTGCCTAACTGGGAAAATTATCTTAGCATTAAGGAGTTTGATTAATTCCTTCTTGACCGTTGGTTCGAGTTTTGGGTGCATTTTCCTTAACTTTTGTTGAAAAGGATGGGTTTGGGGTTTCATGGGAATAACGTGTTGTATGATGTTAGGATCGAAGGTTTTTAGGTCTTCGTACGTCCAAGAAAAAACATCTTTGAATTCCTTAAACAACTTAATAAATGCTACTTTTTCTTGCTCAGAACACCCCAACCCTAAATTAATGCACTGTGGATTGTCTTTAGTTCCCAAATTTACTTTTTCATGCGTCAGGGAGGAACTATTCATTTTACAGTTCACAGATTTTATGAACTTGTCGTGAAGATCATAACATTTTTCTAATCTAACCACAGATTTTGGGATAGAGTTTATCATGTCTGATGAAGATTCTGGGGATCTCAGATCTGGTATTACCGTAAAGTCACAAAGATTTTTGTCATGGGTTCCTTCGTCGATCACTACACCCTGGAAAGTTCCTTCCATATGCAAAAAAATTATAATCTGTTGATCGTCATCGAAGACTCTCCAATTCGTAATGGTGTCTGGGACGGACGGGCTAAACAATAGTTCGATAGAAAATGCATTCGGAGATAAGCCTTTTGTAGGGAAATTTTTTTAAGCGACGTTAGCTAACAAATCAGCTTCCAAATTATTCAATCTAGGAATAGAATTTATGTTAAATGCAGAAAAATTGTTCATCAAATTCCATACCTCAGTTTGATAGCTTTTAAGGTGCGGAGATAAACAGTGGATAGAATTTTTTACCTGTCTAACCACGATTTCTGAATCACCAAAGACAGTCAAATTTTGAATGTTCAAATCTAATGATTTTCTGAGGCCTTGCAGGAGTGCCTCATATTTGGCTGTATTGTTGGTACATTCAAATTCTAACTGGCAAGCAATCAGAGTCTTGTTACCTGCTAGATCAATGAGCATGCACCCTGCACCAACTCCTTCTTTAGATTTTCACCCATCAATGTAAAGAGACCATATTTGATTTTCGACGAGTGCATGTGGCCACTAGGAGATGGTTGTTGATTATGTGCTTGTCATAATTTCAGATTGTTGTTCCGGGTCAGTAATGGTAGAAGTTTTGGCCATGAAATTTCCAAAAAAAAGTATCCATCCCATGTATTTCAGGTGAATTTGCAGAAGGAGTGAATGGTTCATTGGGATCATTTAAATCAGTCACTGTGAACTTCAGATAGCATTCATGATTTACCTTGATTCTGTTAGGATTTCCATTCTCAGGCAGCCACAAGTGAGACAAATCCATTGCAAAGTACCCATGTAATTGTTCTGACCAATATCTACTTAAAAACAAACCATAAACTTATGGGATATCTACAACAATAATATCAATCACTTGATGAACTTTATGATTAGAAGACAATCTTATAATCACATTTCTTAATTCCCCTATCACTTTAACACTAGTTCGATCAAGCTGGATAATTTTCAAGATGGATGGTTGAACTTCGACATTAATCTTTTGACAGACAGACCAAGGCATTACGTTAGATGATGCACCTGAATCTACCATACCGTTATGTACATTCCTATTGAAAATTTCAAAAGTCAACAAAAATGGAGGGACATTTATGCGAGTATTAACGGTGGAAGTTTGTTGTTTTTTACTCACAGCCTCTAAAACTGGTTTATCTACATTTTTTACATTATTTACAGGAAGGTGTCTTTTATCATGAGGCTCGGATGTAGTTTTGGTGCAGGCCTTTTGAGAAATTTTGGGGTTGTTTTGAACACCTTTGTTGCTATTCTCTGCAATATTCTGCAACAGTTTTTGCAGAAGAAAAGGGAATTTTAATAATTCATAAATAGAAATATTAGCCGTAAGGTTTTTTAGATCTTCAATTAAATCATAATCTAAACTTGGGTTTACTGAATTTTGTTTAGTCTCAGTTGATGTAGACTGTTTTTTAGGCAAATTCGTCGTAATTTCGGAAGAAGGCTTATTTGTTGGCTTGCTCCTAGTATTGTAAGGATGCACTGTTTCAAAATTATCTTTAAAAATGCTATCCGAAAAATGTCCGAAAATATTCGGAGAGGATTCATCTTCTTCTACCATCTCTTTCTCAGCTACCTCTTTAGGAATCTCGAGAGGAATCAAGTTATCGTGTGCTTCTAGGATCATTTGAATAGAAAATTGTAGGCTTTTTAGATTTAGGCCTTCATCATTTGAGTTGGGTCGGTTGGTGGGAAAAGGCTTCCTAAAAGGGGGTTTGTAAGGTCCTTTGCTTGAAGAAGCTTCTTCAGCTGACCTTTTCAAATCTATAACTTGATTGGACAATTTCTGAACGACTTTTTGTAAGTTTTCTAAATCTGAACTCTCAGGTTGAGCCTTGTTTTGGGAAGGTCTAGGAAGGATTTCGATTTTCTTTTTGGAAGATGAACTAGTCTCTATCTCGTTGCTAGTAGTGTCTTTTAAACTGAGAATGTCTTTCTCGATCTGACTGGCCTCTTCGAAGGCTTCTAACAGCATGGATTTCTTGGATCTCTTTACCCAAATGGCTATGTTTTGATGTAATGCTTTCATGTAGTATGCGACTATAAGATTCTTGGCAGGCATCGAATCCATAGGGATTCGGTTCTTTAGTGTGAGGAACCTTTGATTAAAGTCTTTGATCTTTTCTTTGGGGTTCATTTTTAAACTAGAAAGCTCCATGACTAAAACTTTAGAAGACTTGTCGTCTCCGAACTTCTCAAGGAAACAAGATTCAAATTTCTCCCATGACACGATGGTGTGGGGCTGTTGGGCAAAGTACCAGGTAGAGGCATTGCCTTCAAAGGTGTATGGAAACAATCTATAGACTACATCTTCATGATCAACACTACGGAGTCTAATGGCTAACATAAAAATTTTGATGTGATCTTCAGCGATCTATTTGGAGTCTGGGTCAAACTTAGGGAGCCATTTCTCCAGATGTTTGGGAAAAGGATGTTGAGGCCTAGGTATGGCCACTACATCTTGGTCAATCCAGGGTCTGGCGGGATTTTTTTCATTGGCCATAGGTGTGGGTGGTGTCAAAGGCTGGGATGAAAAATTACCTTCGTCTGAGGATTCTTCTCTAGAAGAAGAAGGAGATGAAGGAGGTGGTGACGGTGGAATACCAAATCCTCCTGCTACAGGAGTGAGGATTGATCTGTAGGGTTTAAGGTAAGGTCAGTACCTCCAATTTGTTCTCTTATATCAGAGAAGTCTAATGGTTGATTCAAAGTTCGGTTTGGTTTTCTTATACGGGCTAAGGCACTGTGCGTTCTTATGAGGGATTGGCGAACAATCTCTTGTATGTCACCACCGGAAGGATTTGGAGTTACTGGTTCAACAGTGATCCATAGATCATCGTTTGATGTGGTTGTTGTTTGAGGGACAATGTTGTCATCTGAATGAATTCTAGTTACTATAGCTGAGTGGGTAGGTGGGGGAGGAGTCTTACGACCTCCTCATGCCATTAATAGTTCTCAGGCCCTCCCTCTAGCGCTATTTGTTGACAGGCGAAATTGATCGCTCGTCAACTGGAGGAGTGAATCTAGTCTGGAGTTGTCCAATTAACCCAAGCCATTTGTATTAATTCACCATGACGGGTTTAGTGGCTCCGTTGGCCGATCTAAGTCCTAAAAAAAAGAAAAAAATAACTAAAAGAGAAACAAGGATCTAATAAATGACAATCGCTAACAAACATACACACATCTAATATACATGTGTAGTTTAACTAATTAATACTTATAAAATAAATATACTTATCATATGCATAAAATATACAAATAATTTTATTTCTAATATATATAATATGTACAAAATGAAAATTTTAATCTAAATCCATGAAAATCGAATGTAAATTAATTTTTTAAACAACAGTAAAGCTATTATCTAATCTTTTTTATTTTTTTTCTTATAATATTTATATAAAAGGAATCGAATATCAAACTGTCTAATTAAACAAAATAAATAATTAATGGTAATAAGTGTTTTAACTATAGGGAAATTCTATATTTATTATGCTAATGAAATGAAATAAAAGGCTGACTTGTTGTCGCATCCAATATCTATTCGATGTGTAGCATCCAGTCACCTTATCTGACGAGGTAAACCTGCGACAGATCTTAAGATTGCTCCCAATAAATATGAAGCAACAATGATGGAATTTGAATGACAGAACACATAAGAGATACGATCACATAAATCTAATAATTTTACAAGCAGCCACAATAGGATAAATCTTGTTGTGAGAACTTGGATATAAATGTTCAATCAAAGATAAAGATAAATCTCTTAATTCAAGTTTGAATGAATGATTACTGTGTGTTAAATCTAGAACATGAAACATGGATAACATATAAACTTTTATTCTACCAGCTTGTAGTAAACCATGACAACGAAATAAATCATAATCTATTTACAAATTGAAGTAAACATGACTTGAATAAAACCACAATATGGAAAAGCTAAAGTTGTGACGAGTATTATATTCCATTCAAGTCTGTAAATGAAAAATACATAGTTTTTCCCCAAGCTGAGATGATGCAATGTGTACAAAATAACATGCTTATATAGGTTCCAGGAAACAAAATTGTTTCCTGTTGATAATATCAAATCTGTTTCAAAAATATGGGGGATGCAACCTCCCTGATTTCATTATATATCAAAACTATCAACAGCCTAATCTATTTACTAAAAACACAAAGTTGATATGGTTTTGAGATCTTCAACAGTGCCTCATATCTCCTTGGAAATCATGGGTTCCTGAAACAAATGAAAATGGGAAGATTTTAGATATGTTTTCAATTGTCAAATCAAGCAATTCAAATTTTTCTAACTGGCTACAGAATCTTATGATTTTGTAGCTAGTTATAATAGCAACTACAATCATATTTTATTCAACAAACAAAACAAACTAATCTTTATAAGAAAGATAATCCATTCAATCAAATCGTATATCCTAACTTGAGAGTGACAAAATCATGCTAAAATTTAAAAAGATCATATCTCAAATCATGGAATTAAAACATATCAAGCAATCTTGGAGTTTACGATTGCTGTTGATGCCTCTACATTCTTGAAAATGACAGATCATGTAGTTTTTAGGTGTTTCTCCTTTGCTTGGGTTATGGATTAGATTCTATTGTTCTCGTTTGTCAACCTATCGACTTGGTCTACTACATACTTAAGTCGGGACTGTAGCAAAGGCACATCCATATAGTACCTGTCGATCCACAATCGACACTCATCAAACTGTGGCTGTAGGGACTGTGCATTGGCACTGAAAGCATTAAGGGTTGGAGAATCGTCCATGCGAAAGGTAGGTTTATCCCAGAGTTGAATGCCCGAGAATTCTGGGTTACCTTTTAGACATGGAGGTAGGTTCTTTACATAGTCATAGGGTGTGTCAGGATAGAGCCCGTATGACATGGAATCTTCTTCAGCCAAAAATCTCTCAATTTCTAAATCTGAGTCTTCACTTACTTCAATTGTGTTGTTTGTGTCTGCATAGGGTTTGATTTTATTCCGAATACTTCATGAAATCGAATGACTAGCCCTTTTATTCTCGAAATTAATATCAACGTTGCCCTTGTGCTTCTTCCCTATAGGTTTCATAACAGTTTTAGTGAAACTCTTTGGTTCTGAGAGCGGTCGATTGTCTTGTTGGATAACATTAGAGTAGCTAGGGAGTTCATTGTTAGGGGCAAGATCACAGGCCTGGAAAGATGGGGAAGAGGCGGTAGGTTTCAAAAGGGTTTCCATGATAACCGGATTATCGACCTGTCCCAATTCATGGTTTCTGAAACCATTTCGTATGATAAATGAATCTGAACAGTCATTTTGGGACTGTAACTGGTGTACAAGGATAATTTTAATAAGCCCATGGTGGAATAAACTTGAATCTAACCTATGTTTCCTAAACCGTTTACCCATATTATATAGACTTCTAAGCAGGAAGTAGGGAATATTCAACAGGAAGCCAATGAAACTCATAAGCAAGCGTAGATGATACAGGAAAACTAAACCGAATCTTCCTTCACACGTAATGAATTGTTTCACAATAGAAAGTATATCATGCCATATAGGTTTTAAGGATGAGACTGGCATACCTCGATCACAACTAGTAACTTTTCGTGAGGTGAACATCAAAGCCCAGGGGACCTCTTCAACTTTCGCATTCTTGAACCATTTTTGCCCGACAGCTGGCAAACTCATGGCTTGGCTTAAGAAATCTTCTATTACTTCTAACTTCACATCACCTATCTTTCCCCTGTATCCATCGAAGGTCGAGGCAAACTCTTGGGCAACTCGAAGATTGTAACCCTTAAATTTTTCGATGAACAAATGCCAACCGTTCCTTTCTAAATCATCCCTGGCATTATCATATGATAGCAGGGTTTGGATGCCATTCAACGCAATCCTTACCACTGGAGCTATGGCGAATGGAAGGGAATCAACACAAAACTCACCGGTAGAGTTTGATAAAAATCCACAGAGCCATGACCTCGAGTCTTATCAAAACAATGCTACAACAGTTCAAACGGTGGGTAGAGGCGTTAATCACCATGCGTGGGAGAAAAATCATGAAGCCTGAGACCATACTCGGGAGTAATGGCATGTTGTACTTCGCGTGCCACCTTGGAATTGTGTACGTATTAGGATCATAGCACTTTGACAACCAAAGTACATGCATTCATAGATTAATCACAAAGGTAAGTGCATCGAATAAAAATTGAATAGTTCAAAGTTTCATGAATAAAAAATCCATCAATATCAATATAAAAAATCGAAAATTAATGAATGGAGGTCTTGCGCTTATGCAACCAAGGAATGCTTAGAACCAAAAGGGTCATAAACAAGGAGGACAACATGTTGATAGAAAAAATATGACAATTCTATAATAAACCACATAAGCAGTCTTCCTTTAATCACAAATCAAAACAAAAATGTCAATTACAGCCGTGAGTTTTCATGCTTACAATCATGAAAACAAAAATAAAAAAAAAAGATATGTAAAAAGCGACAAGTGACATGTGTCGTCTAGTGAGAATGCTCATGACGAGTAATGAAAATTTAGAGACCCTGTGTAGGCAGCTTACAAACAATAGAAATTATATTATTTCTTCCAACACTCCCCTCCCTTTCTCTCATGTTATCCCTCTCTGTATATCACTCTCTCTCCCTACCCCTCTCTCTTTGTACCCTCTCTCTCTCTCTCCCACAAATATATATCTCTTTCATTCACTCTTTCTCACTTTACCCCCCCTCTCTCTCTATTCCTTCGTCCCTCTCTACCCTTCTCACTCTCCCACCTCTCTCTCTCTCTCTCTCACACACACACACACACTTTCCCCTTCTCCTTCTCTCTCCTCCCTCTTCCACTCTCTCTCCCTCCATCTATTTCTCTCCATTATCCCTCTCTCTTGTTTCCCCTCCCACCATCTCTAGTGCTTCTATATTCTAATTTATATATTCGTACATGTAATACATACTGGATATATATTCTAATTTATATGATTTTTGTATGATTGTTTTGACTATAAAAGTATTGAAAAA
>ML785280.1:862715-883203 GCA_009831015.1 Picea engelmannii
CTATAGTCCTTCTTTCGTAGGGACTAATAAAGGTCTCGATCAATTTTGGTCTTCAACATAATTTTTTTATCACACAATTTTTGTACATAAATAGAATAGTTGTTTTGCAATGATCTTAGTAAAGTTATTATATAACATGTGTTTTCTAATGGTTAAGAACATGTGTTTTCTCCTAAGAAGTCATAAGTTCAATTCAGAGGGGGTAGTGTATGCATACTTCCATAAAATTCACTCAAATCACTAAACAAGGAGGGTTCATTTCCCACAAGCTAGAGGATCTCAACTACCAATTTCATGCTTGACTTGGTAATTACCATAAAATTAAATTATTATTATAAATAACCAAAACATCAAATTTTGAACATAAGATGTTGAATATTGATCTACCTAAGCATTGTAGCAACTAACACATGAGGGAGACTTATTAGTTCCATCCTTTAGGCTAGAAATATAGTAATCGGTTCAACAAAATTCACTTAGTCTGGTACGTATTTCAAAACCTTTTAACCTAATGTTTTTGTAAACATTTCACATGCAAGTATTTGAAAACATTTTATCCTAAAGTTTTGATAACCATGTAATGATCCCAAGCCATTATGCAAGGATCATCACGGTTTTGGTGTCTTTTTAAAACTTTTTCTAAGTGAGGTATTTCATCAAACCGTTGGTTGTCCTACTTGTTTAGATGTGTTTGCTTGCTGAATGGCCTCTTTATTTCGGCCTTAGGGTTTACCGATGTGTTTATATGTGTGTATGTAGAAAATAACAGAAATATACAACCATGGAACATACCTCAACCATACACAATATGATAGACAAACCAAAACATCTCAAATCTTCTTTATTAATAAGATTGAAGAACCTGCTACAATGAGGATGCCAATAGATGGCCAAGAAGAAAGATAATAGAGCTGCTACAAAATTCTCCCAACAATAGAAAATAAGCCTCTAAAGGCTGGATAAGAGATGAAGACCAATTTCAAGTGCCAAACCCCTCAAGCTGGAAGATGCCACGTCCTGCTGCAGTGCTGAAGCTCCTCAATATTTCGTCCCTACTGACAAAGGTGTCCAATCACCCTAAGAATATGCCAACTGATAGATCGAGAATATGCAAGGACAACCCAGGTGTCCAAATCTCCAAATCCACCCTAAAACCCTGTAGATATGAAATCCTCCCTCTGAATGGTGCACCCCACTAGATGATTGAAGCCCTAGATAATTTGGCCCTACTGAAGGAGGCCTCTAAATGCTCTGAAACTCTCTAGAAATATAGATCAGGACACTGCAAGTCACTAGGTGAAGTCTCAGGGTCAGATCTGAAGTGTAACTCCTCCAAATTGACTAGATCAGAATCTCAAAAATTCCCTCCTTCTCTTCAACTCATCCCACTACTCTTCAAAAATAATTTGAACCATGAAACTCTCTCAGAAAGCACTAGGAATGATGGTGAAGACCCTGCAAGAAGAACCCAAGTAATGGAATCTCCAGAAACCCTGCCAATTTCCTACAACAAATCCCTCTCCAAGGATGGTACGCCCCTCCTGCTGGAAACCCTCAACTGGTGTGCCCTCTCTCTATCTGCACATGAAATTGATGTATAATCCCCCTAAAACTATGTAGATCTAGAACTAGAATGGTCTGGGAGAGTACTGGATCTCTGAGACCAAGCTTGGGAAAAGCTAGGTGGAATCTTCTACCACTGAATCATCCTCTAGGGTTTGTTAAGTCAAAACCCTCAAAACCCCCAAGAGATGGGCTTACTAGCTAAACCCATATATCAAAATAAGATCATACATGAATGAATGAGAAGAGGCCTCTGCCTTTCCTTTATACTTTTGGCTCACCTTGTCCCTCCAAAGTGACCTTCACTTTTATTAATATTTAATTAATTAATTAAGTCACTTTGATTAATTAATTCACCTTTTTACCTCTGAAAAGCTTCTTATCTCTCCTTGTGGCTTCCCTTGCCACTGAAAATCACTTCTAGCCATCCCATCCTGTAGTGTTGCTCCTCCCAATTCCAATGAGATATTATACTTAGAGGTTCCTCCAAGTAATGTGCCCAAAATGACTTCTTCACTAAGTCTTCAATGATTCCAATTAACTTATAGCTCAAAATAGTCAAAATCACGGAAATCGTCGGAATGCAACGAAACCAAAGCCAACCCGTGCGGAATGGCTCATAATGATGGAATATAATGATCAATGCAAGATGGACCCCAAAATGCCTCTCAAATTCCCCTGTACTCACTATAACATCCATCTGGCTACTCTGGTCATCATAAATCTCTGCACTATGATGATGTCCCAAAGTGGGGACATTACAGTCCTCCCTACTAGAAAATTGTTTGTCCTCAAGCAATAACCAAATCCACTCAAATAAAATACTAGGATCCCATGTCCACCTCTGGGATACACAGTATAACCCATCGAAAGATGAACAATAGTACACTCCACCCCCTGGATCCCATATGAAGAATTGAACTGTAATACTCTACGGAGCATAATCCTAAAAGATATCAACCTTGTGAACCTCGTACACAGGACACATGGCCTCATCTTGGAATAAGTCCATCCTCCAAATCTCTACCAAGATCCACATGGCCTCCATCAACTGCACATGTTGATGCCAGAATGAGGTACTGCAAGACCTCTATGAGACACCCTCAAGCGCTATGCTCCCCTCAACACTGAAGATGAATGGAATGTTAGAACAACTTTTCCCTACAAAGGTCCAATCGCCCTTGTCAGTCAGTGAAATTATCAACCCTGCAATCCCTGGGTCCCATGCTAGTCTCTGTCGAAGATCCCCATGCTAACATTGTACTATGATGGCCCTGCCTGACTGCTCCCTGTATGTATACTGGATCCTCCAGCTAGAATCCCTATGGCCATTGGACCTGTTGTCTAGAAACTATACCTGTAAGGAAATATCTGTAAAAAAAGTACCTATCCACCAATATCCACGTCCTATCATGATGATCAAGAGTGAAAATTTGCCTCCCTCTAATAGACAAATTCCTGCAGACCCACTCCAAACTGACCCCTGCTAGAGTGTGTGGCTCTCTGGTGCAACCTGGGTCATCATGTAGTCAGATATCCTGCTAGCCAAATGAACACCCAGACCCCATGGTAAAGTTGGAAGTTTATCACTTCCAATGTCCTCTAACTGCTCCCGTGTGAGACTGATCACTGTCAGAATCCCTATGTGCTCATCCGTTATCCTCCTCATGCTATTGTCAATGATAAATGTGTTGCAGAATGATAACATACATATCTGTAGCTAACTGTAGGACTGGAAGGTGTCACATGCTTTGGTCAATTCCAAGGATTTGACCAGAAGCTCGTCCATCGGTATCCATGATAGATGATCTCCTATGGTCATCACTGAATCCCAACCATCCAGTACAACTGGAAGTAACTTCTCCAACTACTTCTCAACCCACCTCCACCTCACATCTCCCATGCAACCACTGATATGGTGAAGGTTCTCTCTCATAACTAGGTGTTGCTGCAAAAGAGTGACATATGCATGCTCCCCTAGGTGTGTCTCATCCCTGCAAGGCACTATACCCCTCTGAATCTCATCATACATCTCAACATGTCTCTATGAGATATTACTCATCATTGTAGACTCCGACCTACTCACATCATCTCCCATAGACTCATGTTGCATCATAGATCCTGGGTGTACTGGTGGATCAACCTCTACCTAGAGGCCAACCGCTCTCGAAAGGCAAATGGAAGTGTCATCCATCATCTGGTGCTCCTCTGCTAGATCATCCACATCTTCTAGAAACATGAATGAATGATATATTTGAGTGTCTACTAAGACAGATGAGGTGGATCTATGAAAAATATCCTCGAGAGACTCATCTGATATAGAATCTGACTCTTGAAGGGTTGTCTGTGTGCCTCTCAAGAATCCTCGAGTGATCTCCAACTCCTGAGTGAGTCAGACCATATACAACTCCTACTTCCTCAAGGCCTCTTGATGGATCTCACCAATCCTCAACAAGAAATCCCTATCAGCCATCAACTTATGGCAGTCAGTCCTCATCGCAGATACTCTCTCCCTGAGAGTATGAAAATCATCCATGGCAATCCCCTCATATGAACTACCATGTGCCACTGGTGCTCTCTAGCAATAATGTGCCATCATTGCATGCATTTCATCAATACGTCTAGTGGCTGCCATGATCATAGCCTCACTAACCCTCAATTTTGCTGCTAAGTGGTGTGACTCTTGATCATAGTCATGCTGAGGTACCCCCTCATGCCTCTCACTTCTAGTGCCATCACTAACAACACTCTTTGCAGAAGATAAAGTGTTGAACTTCCTATTGTCTATTGTGTTGCTAGGTCTGACCATACGTAACTGCACATCATCCTCAATTGCTAGCTCCCTTTGAATCATACTGTATCCAGTGTGAGCAATTGTATCCTCCTATGCACTTAACCTACTACTATCATTTGTGCCTGGATCCCATATAGTTGTGTCCAGACACATGCTATGGTCATCCCGACTCCTAAGAGTGCATCCTCATCAATGCAGGATGATCCTAGAAGTAAGTGCTTTGTCAACGTCTCAACCTCTGCAATCTTCTCAACTAATGGAGTCTCTAATAACTATGACTCCATCTCCTCTAGATGACCTGTATGTGTGAGGTCAACTACATGTACATATTGTACCTCCTCCTGGATCTATGGGTCTACCTATCCATGGTGTGCATCCCTCACACTAGGCTCATCCAACATAATTTACATGCCACTGAACTCCTCACGTGATGTGGCTATCATGGTTATCTAAATAGGAGACATATGTGTCACGACCCCCATAGGAGGCTCATCATATCTAGGTGCTAACACATGTGAATCCTCACTAGTGTCACCACTCTGCTGAGGTGCAGGGTCATCAATGGTATGTGATATGTCTATTGAGACACTAGTGCCATTGTCTTGTCCATATTGTTGCCTATCCACTACACAAGGGTCATCATCCTCCTCAAGCGTGCAAGCATCCATAGCCTTTGTGCAAGAGTCATCATCGCTATCCTCTGAGGTAGAGTCACTATCACTATCCTCTGTGCAAGGGTCACTGTCATCATTTGACTGCTCCAAATCCTCATCATCACTATCATAGTGTACCTCAATGATATGCTTCTTACCCTTACCCCTACACCTATGATCTGGTTCCCAAGGCACCTTGCAACTGTAGCAAAGTGATGCCAACGCCCTTCCTACACAACCCACAGATCGGAAGGTTTACGTTAGCTCACAGGATCTTCTCTTCCCCCTTGGCCTGAAGAACTCTAAATGCTCTTCTATTTCCTTATCGGAAAATCTCCACCCACAGAATTCTTCACGTGATCCCTTTTCTTTACTTATCGGGGGATTGGACTTCGCAACTTCGAAAGGTTAGTGGTCTAGCACTCGACCCTCGAATCCCCGATATCCGATGACAGCCAACGCTGACCTTTCTTATCGGGGATTTCTCTATCGCAATTTCATGACTCACAATATCAAACAACCTGATTTACCGAACCCTGAATCCTGATATGTCGATACYCYGATGCACGCGTGGGTTGACCTTTCCACACCCTGTCACCTCATCGGGATTTTGGATTTCGCTATATTGCGAATTTTGATGTTAATKTTTTTGGGGATTTACTCTTSYCGAATTCCTGAAACTCCRATAACTTGTGCCACCTGTCCACCACTCTGACTCCTRTGGCCCCACACTGTTCTCGTACCYGTCGGGATATCGCGTATCCTAATTTCGCAATTCCCTCTAAGYGATTCCACRAGTGATCCAACGATCCCGGCTGGCTTGGATCAACGACTCTATATGTCCTGAGCTTAAAACTTCAGGAATACTTCCTTGTATCTCCCAGGCACCTTCGTGATATCTAAAAACTCATGGAATTCTGACCGTCCRTCTTTCCTTGATGATTCCTGCGAATGACCAAGTATTTCTCCCAGAGCTCGCCCACCTGCAGCGTAACTTATGACGCCTGCTTGAACCTTAAAGGCACAATTTCTTTGCGTTGTCCTTCGACAACTTTTTAAAGACCTTATCCTTCCTGATCTTTTATAAAATACCCTTTGCACGCACTCCTTGCGGCAACCTTCAATCATGTCTAAGTGTTTGAACCCTTTCGACTATGCGCACACCTGCAACAACAGTCTTTCAATTCTCGATCAAGTTCGCAACCCTGAACTTCACTCGGCCTGTGCACTCCTTGCACGRCTTTGGTGTCTAACTGCACTACTAGGTGAATGAAAACAAAAGTTAAACTAGYTGGGCCCTTTGTCAACGCACTCCTTGTGGACACTTCAACTGCACTCCTTGCAGGAACTATAGCTCAGATAGAGAAACAATTGAAACTCATTCCTTCTTCCCTTCAGACTTCAATTCAACCATGAAATCATATACACAACATATAAAAGAAAATGTATAACTGGAAGCAAACATTCATGAGCATATCATTCAGCATCAATACACAAAGAACAGACACAAAACCATGAATTTGAACCAACTCTTCTATTAATTCAAATATCTGTACATGGGTGTTCACAAGTATCTGCTTTTCCTATGCTCTTCTACTTCTTCTCCATTCAATAATGTTACAATATACAATGAGGGTGTCTATATCCCATTTCCCTCTTGCGCTTTCAACTATCTAGTCTAGAATTAAAATTCTACTTACTTTCATTAACTACTTTAAATTCCGTCTACCTACTAAGGACGAGAGCAATCCGCTCAAGGTCCATTTACAACATACAAGTGTGCTTCATTTAAATTTCCACATTAATGTTCACGCAACAACTCCAAAGTAATTTCAAAATTTGTGTTGGCTTGTCTAACTGTCTCTTGCCTTCCGCGCTGGCTCACTTGACGTGGGAGATGCTCCTGCATCATACTCCCTCGCTTGAAAACTTTCATGGGCTCATGTCCATGAGCTCTTGCATGGTATGTCCATGCTTCTGTATCTCCGCTTCAGTCTCCCAGCTGGCATCTTCAACTGGATGGTTCTTCCATCTGACCAGATACTCAAAGTATTACTTTCGCCTGGTCCTCTTACCAATTCATTTGTCTAGTATGCACTCCATCTGCAGCTTTTCTGCAACTGGCATCTATTTCGTCCACTGGATCACTGGCTGCTCAATCTCAGCTCCCTCTTTTCCATCTCTATATGGGTAAAAATTCGAGATCTTGAATATCGGAGAAATTTCGATCCCATCGAGTAATTCAATCTCATAATCATTTGTCCCATACTTCTTCAAGACCTTACATGGCCTGATTTTCTTCATTTTCAGCTTATTATATGTTCCTCTCAGGAACCTTTCCTTCCTCAAATGTGCCAGAATCAAGTCACCAACTTCAAACTGAAGTTGTCTTCTATGTTGATATTCTCTGCGCTTGTACTCTTGACTTGAATTCTGCAACCGCTCCTTCACCCGGCTGTGAAGTTCCTTCATCGCCTCTGCAAATTAATATGCACTAGCGCTCCTAGTCGCAGTCTGTTCTGAATCCATGAGTTCATAAATTCCTCTCGGCTGCATGCCATAGACAACCTGAAATGGACTCTGCCCTGTGCTCCTGTTCACTGAGTTGTTGTACGCAAACTCTGCCTGCGACAATATGTTGTCCCACTAGCTGTGGTGTTCTGTCAACAAGCTTCTCAGCAAGTCTCCCAGACTTCTATTGACCACCTCTGTCTGTCCATCTTTTTGAGGATGATAAGCTAAACTAAATGCTAAATCAGTTCCCAGCTTTCTCCATAAGGTCCTCCAAAAATGCCCTATGAACTTTGTATCTCGATCCGAAACAATACTCCTTGGCAAGCCATGAAGTCGAATGACTTCTTTGAAAAACAAATTCACGATGTGAGTCGCGTCACTGGTTTTCTAACATGGAATGAAGTGTTCCATTTTGGAAAATATATCCACTACCACAAAGATTGAATCAAAACCTCTTTGTGTTCTTGGAAACCCCAATACAAAATCCATGCTAATTTCATCCCATGGCCTCTCTGGTATAGGCAATGGTTGATAGAATCCCGCATTATGTCTCTTCCCCTTTGAATGTTGGTAAATTCTACATCTTTCCACAAATATCTTGACATATTCTCGCATTCTCGGCCAAAAATATGACTCATTCAGCTTTGCGACTGTTTTTTCATGACTGAAATGTCCAGCCAATCCCCCGATGTGTTTCTCCTTCAACAAGTTCTCCCTTATGGAGCATCTCAGAATACAAAGTTGATTACCTCGAAACAACAATCCTTCCTGGATCATATACTCTATCCATTGGCTTCTGTCTCTGAGAACTAGATTCTCAGCTGCTTCATATGCTTCCTTAAGGTTTGGGTCATCTCTGTACATGTCCCTGATATCATCAAAACCCAACATTTTGACTTTAAACTCCTGCAACAGCAAACACTTCCTGCTCAAAGCATCAACAAACTTGTTAGCAGTACCAGAAATACGTTTAATCACAAAAGTGAAATTCTTCATATACTCAACCCATTTAGCATGTTTCTAATTCAACTTCTCCTGTTGAGTCACAAACTGCAGTGCATGATTATCACTATACAAAACAAATTCCTTCGGGATCAAGTAATGCCTCCATTTCTTTAGTGCCTGTATAATAGCATAGAATTCCTTGTCATAAGTGGAGTATTTCAACTTCGCTTCATTCAGCTTCTCACTGAAATATGCTATCGACCTGTCTTCCTGATTCAAGACTGCCCCAAATGTTTTCTGGAAATCTAGCAACACTAAAACTGGTTGTTCTATGATCTTCTGCTTCAATATATTGAAGCTCTTCTAGGCCTCTTCAATCCAGTGAAAAGACTTGTGTCTTTTCTTTACTTTGTCCATCATCATTACGCTAATTCCACTGAAATTCCTGATGAACTTCCGGTAGAAGCTAGCTAACCCATGAAAACTTCTCACCTCGAATATGTTCCTCGGTGATGCCCAATTCTTGATCACTTCTACCTTTTCTGGATCCATCCTCAACTCATTTTCCGAAATAACAAATCCCATGTAAATGAGCTCTGTCTTCATGAATGAGTATTTCTTCATGTTTATCAGTAGTTTCTCCTGCTGTAACCTCCACATCATTGTAGCCAAATGCTTCAGGTGCTCCGCTGCTATCTTACTGAAAACCAATAGGTCATCCAAATACACAATGACAAATTTCCCGATCAAATCCTTCAGGGCTTCATTCATCAGCCTCATGAAGGTACTTGGCGCATTTGTTAAGCCAAACAACATAACAAGCCATTCATACAACCCTTCGTTTGTTTTGAATGTTGTTTTCTGTTCATCACCTTCTCTCATGCGAATCTGATCATAACCGATTTTCAAATCAATCTTTGAAAAATATTTTGTTGCACTTAAGTAATCCATCAGATCATCCATCCTTGGAAATGGAAATCTATACCTGATGATTATCTTATTAATCGCCCTTGAGTCAGCACACATCCTCCAACCTCCATTTTTCTTCGGACTGAGTACTGTTGAAACAACACACGGACTCAAGCTTTCTCTGACCAAACCTTTGTCCAACAACTCCTGGACTTGCCTCTTAACCTCCTCATTCTCCTGCGGCATCAATCTGTACGCGGCTTTGTTTTGTAAACTGGATCCTGGTATGAGATCAATATGATGACTCACACTCGTGATCAGTGGCAATGAATGAGGTAATTCATCCACTACAATGTCAGTGAACTCTTCCAACAGTTCCTGAATCTCCTTTGGTAAATCATTTATCCTCGTGCTAGTCAGAATAATCTTCGTCTTCCTGAACACAATGAACTATGGATCCTCCTTCTTCTTAACTTCTGTAAGAATTTCCTTCCCACTCATGAGAAGTACAGTGTTTCTTACTTCCGGCTTCACCTCCCTATGTTTAATTGGAAGCAACATGTGTGTCCTCCCATTCTTATCCAGGGTGTATGTGTTCATTCTCCCATCATGAATCACATTCCTGTCATATTTCCATGGTCTACCTAGAAATAGATGAAAAACATCCATAGGAATGGAATCACATAGAATCTTATCATTATATCCACCTATCTTGAATTCAACTAAACATTGTTTACTAACAATTACCTGGTGTCCTTTTTGTAGCCACGAAACTCTGTATGGGCTTGGATGATCAATCGTTTCCAGATCCAGCTTCTCTACCATCTTTGTAGATACAAGATTATCCATGCTACCAATGTCTACCATGACCTTGCATAGCCTGTCCTTGGTCTTGCAAGCAGTCCTAAAAATTATGGTCCTTTTGACTGAACTTTCCACCTCTTTCTCTGGTGTAAAAATGACTTTTCGCATCATGAGCGATCTTCCGCCTTCAGCATCTTCTACCTCAACATCCCGCCTTTGTGCCTTGGTGATGTGAGCTTCTCCAGTTTCTTTATTTTTCTCCAGACACTCGTAAGACTTGTGCCCATTCTTTCCACATGTGAATCATGTGATTAATCCACCTCCTCCTCTTCCTCTACCTCTAGTATGAGGAAAAGTATTGTTGTCAGCATAATCTCCTCTCTACTCAGTATGTTGCCCTCTCTGTTCAACATATGGCCCTCTCTGTGAGGTTCCACCTCTCTCAACTTTACCCTGAGGTTTCTTCCAGTCATGTTTTGGCTTCTAGTATTTATCCTGGGCAAACAACTTGCCTCTGGGATGGCTTCTGCCTCGGCCCCTTTGACCCTGCTTTCGACTCAGCTTCTCTTCCACTTTCAAAGCCATCTGATAAGCATCTTCCACCGTTTGGATTTTAACCATGCTCATCTCATCCTGGATGTCATATTTCAGGCCATTCATGTATCTGGCAAATTTTTCATCATCCCTTTCCCGATGACCTGCCCTAATGTTTAGTTTATAGAACTCCTCATTGTATTCTTTCACTGTCATCAGCTTCTGTCTCATGTTTTGCATCCTCCTGAACAGAGTAATTTGATAATCCCTGGGGATGAATTTCGCCTTCAGCTTTGTGATCATCCTATCCAAGATTTTGATCTTCTGCTTTCCCTTGCAACGTCTATCATCTTGTAGTTCATCCCACCACAATGYTGCATGTCCCTTCAATCATGTGACAACATGCTTGACTTTCTTGTCCTCTTCGACATCTTACTAGTCGAAGTATGTGTCGAGATCTCTAATCCAGTCTAGAAGCTCCTCTGCATCCAAGYTTCCCTCATAAACAGGAATGTCCATCTTTTCTCTTGCACCCATCCTAGCAATAGTTCTAATCAAACACTCATCTRATGCATCTTYGGCTGCAACTTCCTCYTCACGTTCARGCTCAACTTTGCTTTCGGAATCACTCAGA
Organism: Picea engelmannii; assembly: GCA_009831015.1. Taxonomy (NCBI): domain Eukaryota; kingdom Viridiplantae; phylum Streptophyta; class Pinopsida; order Pinales; family Pinaceae; genus Picea; species Picea engelmannii. The sequence continues at coordinate 874,066 of ML785280.1, forward strand.
TCCCCTACACTGGCCATGTGTCTTTGCACTGTCTCCATGTCTTCGAKTCTAGCTCGGAGATCACACATCTCTCTCTCCATTTTTGGATTTGTCATTTGTCTTCCCCTCCTGCTCGGCATTTCCCTATCCTCTGGATCGGGTGTTTGCGCGTCCCTTCTCCTGGGCGGCATGGTGAATTCTCTTCTCTGCCACAGAAAGCAAAGAACCTTTCTGTGCTCTGATACCACTTGATGCCAATGCCCTTCCTACACAACTTGCAGGTCAGAAGGTTTACGTCAGCTCATAGGATATTCTCTTCCCCCTTGGCCCGAAGAACTCTAAATGCTCTTCTATTTCCTTATCTAAAAATCTGCATCCACAAAATTCTTCACACGATCCCTTTTCTTTACTTATCGGGGGATCGGACTTCGTGACTTCGCGAGGTCAGTGGTCAAGCATTCGACCCTCGAATCCCCGATATCCGATGACAACCAACGCTGACCTTTCCTTATCGGGGGTTTCTCTATCGCAATTTCATGACTCGCGGTATCAAACAACTTGATTTACCGAACTCCGAATCCCGATATGTTGATACTCCGACGCACGCGTGGGTTGACCTTTCCACACCCTGTCACCTCATCGAGATTTCAGATTTCGCTATATCGTGAATTCTGATGTCAATGTTTTTGGGGCTTCACTCTTCCCAAGTTCACGAAACTTCGATAACTTGTTCCACCTGTCCACCACTCTGACTCCTGTGGCCCCACACTGTTCTCATACCCGTCGGGATATCGCGTATTGCGATTTCACAATTCCCGCTACCAAATCTTTGACTCTTCCCTCGCAAAATCCTAATAAGCGATTCCGTGAGTGATCCAATGATCCCGGCTGGCTTGGATCAACGACTCTATCTGTCATGAGCTTAAACCTTCGGGAATACTTCATTGTATCTCCCCGGCACCTCCATGATATCTAACGGCTCATGGGATTTCACGAATTCCCCTCAATGAATTCTGACCATCTGTCTTTCCTTGATGATTCCTGTGAATGACCAAGTATTTCTCCCAGAGCTCGCCCACCTGTAGCATAACTTATGATGCCTACTTGAACCTTCAAGGCACAATTTCTCTACACTTTCCTTCGACAACTTTTTAAAGACCTTATCCTTCCTGAGATTTTATAAAAGACCCTTTGCACGCACTCCTTGCGGAAACCTTCAATCATGTCTAAGTGTTTGAACCCTTTCGACTATGCGTACACCTGCAACATCAGTCTTTCAATTCTCTCTCAGGTTCGCAACCCTGAACTTCACTCGGCCTGTGCACTCCTTGCATGGCTCCGGTGTCTAACTGCACTACTAGGTGAATGAAAACAAAAGTTAAACTACCTGGGCCCTTTGTCAATGCACTCCTTGCGGACACTTTGACTGCACTCCTTGCAGGAACTCTAGCTCAGATAGAGAAACAATTGAAACTCATTCCTTCTTCCCTTAAGACTTTAATTCAACCATGAAATCATATACACAGCATATAAAAGCAGGTGTATAACTGGAAGCAAACATTCATGAGCATATCATTCAGCATCAATACACAGAGAACAAACACAAAACCATGAATTTGAACCAACTCTTCTATTAATTCAAATATCTGTACATGGGTGTTCACAGCTCTCTACTTTTCCTATGCTCTTCTGATTCTTCTCCATTCAATAATGTTACAATATACAATGAGGGTGTCTATATCCTATTTCCCTCTTGCGCTTTCAACTGTCTAGTCTAGAATTAAAATTCTACCTACTTGCATTAACTACTTTAAATGTCGTCTACCTACTAAGGACGAGAGCAATCCGCTCAAGGTCCATTTAAAATATACAATTGTGCTTCACTTAAATTTCCACATTAATTTTCGTGCAACAACTCCAAAGTAATTTCAAAATTTGTGTTGGATTGTCCAGCTGTCTCTTGCCTTCCGCACTGGCTCACTTGATGTGGGAGATGCTCCTGCATCATACTCCCTTGCTTGAAAACTTTCATGGGCTTCTGTCCATGAGATCCTGCACGGTATGTCCATGCTTCTGTATCTCTGCTTCAGTCTCCCAGCTGGCATCTTCAACTGGACGGTTCTTCCATTTGACCAGATATTCAAACTATTTCTTTCGCCTAGTCCTCTTACCAATTCGTTTGTCCAGTATGCGCTGCATCTGCGGATTTTCTGCAACTGGAATTTGTTTCATCCACTGGATCACTGGCTGCTCCATCTCAGTTCCTACTTTTCCAGCTCTATATGGGTACAAATCCGAGATATTAAATATCGGAGAAATTTCGATCCCATCGGGTAATTCAGTCTCATAAGCATTTGTCCCATACTTCTTCAATACCTTACATGGCCCGATTTTCTTCATTTTCAGCTTATTATATGTTCCTCTCAGGAAACTTTCCTTCCTCAAATGTGCCAGAATCAAGTCACCAACTTCAAAGTGAAGTTGTCTTCTATGCTGATATGCTATGCGCTTGTACTCCTGACTTGAATTCTGCAACTGCCCTTTCACCTGGTTGTGAAGTTCCTTCATCGCCTCTGGGAATTCTTCTACACTAGCGCTCCTAGTCGCAGTCTGTTCTGAATCCCTTAGTTCAGAAATTCCTCTCGGATGCATGCCATAAACAACCTAAAATGGACTCTACCCTGTGCTCTTGTTCACTGAGTCGTTATATGCAAACCCTGCCTGCGGCAATATGTTGTCCCACTGGCTATGGTGTTATGTCACCAAGCTTCTCAGCAAGTCTCCCAGACTTCTGTTGACCACTTCTATCTATCCATCCATCTGAGGATGATAAGATGAACTAAATGCCAAATTAGTTCCCATCTTTTTCCAAAAGGTCCTAAAAAAATACCCTATGAACTTTGTATCTCGATCTAAAACAATACTCCTTGGCAAGTTGTCAAGTCGAATGACTTCTTTGAAAAACAGATTCGTGATGTGAGTCGCATCACTAGTTTTCTGACATGGAATGAAGTGTACCATTTTGAAAAATCTATCCACTACCAAAAAGATTGAATCAACACCTCTTTGTGTTCTTGGCAACCCCAATACAAAATCCATGCTAATTTCATCACACGACCTCTCTAGTATGGGCAATGGTTGATAGAATCCCGCATTTTATCTCTTCCCCTTTGAATGTTGGAAAATTCTACATCTGCCCATAAATATCTTGACATATGCTCGCACTCCTGGCAAAAAATATGACTCATTCAACTTCGTGAATGTTTTGTCATGACCGAAATGTCCGGTCAATCCCCCGCTGTGTTTCTCCTTCAACAAGTTCTCCCTTATGGAGCATTTCGGAATACACAGCTGATTACCTCCAAACAACAATCCTTCCTGGATCATATACTCTATCCATTGGCTTCTGTCTCTGAGAACTGGATTCTCATCTGCTTCATATGATTCCTTAAGGTCTGGGTCATCTCTGTACATGTCCCTAAGATCATCAAAACCCAACATTTTGACTTTAAACTACTACAAAAGCAAACACTTCCTGCTCAAAGCATTGGCAACCTTGTTAGCAGTACCAGAAATATGTTTAATCACAAAAGTGAAATTATGCATATACTCAACCCATTTATCATGTTTCTGATTCAACTTCTCCTGTTGAGTCACAAACTGCAGTGCATGATTATCACTGTACAAAACAAATTCCTTCAGGATCAAGTAATGCCTCCATTTCTTCAGTGCCTGTATAATAGCAAGGAATTCCTTGTCATAAGTGGAGTATTTCAAATTCTCTTAATTCATCTTCTCACTGAAATATGCTATCAACCTGTCTTCCTGACTCAAGACTGCCCCAATTGCAAATCCACTTGCATCGCATTTCAACTGAAATGTTTTCTGGAAATCCGACAACACTAAAACTGGTTGTTCTGTGATCTTTCACTTCAACATATTGAAGCTCTTCTCGACCTCTTCAGTCCAATGAAAAGATTTGTGTCTTTTCTTTATGATGCAGGAGCATCTCCCACGTCAAGCGATCCAGCCCGGAAGGCAAGAGACAACTGGACAAGCCAGCACCAATTTTTGAATTTCACTTTGCAAGTTGTTGCGCAAACATTAATGTAGAAATTTAATGAAGCGCACTTGTATATTGTAAAAGGACCTTGAGCGGATTGCTCTCGTCCTTAGTGGATAGACGACATTTAAAGTAGTTAATGCAAGTAGGTAGAATTTTAATTCTAGATTAGACAGTCTTAGAAGGAAAGAGGGAAACGTGATATAGACACCCTCATTGTACATTGTATCATTAGATTGAAATCATTTAGAGGAAGAAGAGCAAGTAGAGAGATGTGTAAAGAACACCCATGTACAGACATTTGAATTAATAGAAGAAATCTTTGATTCAAATTCATGGTTTGTGTTGTTCTTTGTGTATTGATGTTATGCTCCTTTGATGTTTGCTTCCTGTTATACATTTTCTTTGATATGTGTTGTCTATATGATTTCATGGTTGAATTGAAGTCTGAAGGGAGGAAGGAATGAGTTTCAATTTTTTCTCCATTTGAGCCAGAGAATTCCTGCAAGCAGTGCAGTTGAAGAGTCCGCAAGGAGTGCGTTGACAGAGGGTTTAGATAGAGATAGCTTTTGTTCTCATTCATCCCAAAGGTGCAGTTGGGCATAGGAGTTGTGCATGGAGTGTGCAGGCCAGGTAAAAGTCTCAGGGTTGCGAACCTGAGTGAAACATCGAAGGACTGCTACTGTCGGTGTGCACAGAGTCGAGTAACTTCAACACTTAGACGTGGTTGAAGCTTTGCCTCAAGGAGTGCGTGCAAGAGTTTTCCAAAGGACTTGAATGTCGTGGGAAAATCTTAGGAAGGATAGGCCTTTGAGTTTGTCGAAGGACAGCGAGGACCAGTTGTGAATTGAAGTTTGAGGGAAGCATCGCAAGTTTGCGAGCTGGCGAGCGAGTTCCGTGGAAAGGAACACTTGGTCCTTTCACATAATTCATCTGGAAGGAACGGATGGTCGGTATTCTCTGAAGATAATCCGCGAATCTCCATTAGTTGTCAAATCTGGTGGATGTGCAGGGGAGATATAGTGGTGTATGCCCGAAAGGTTAAGCTCAAGACAGATAGAGCATTGATCCAAGTCATCCAGGACTGTTGGATCCACACGCACATCGTGTATCGGGGTTTTGTAGATCGAACCCCCAAATTGTTGCAATAGGAATTGCGATATCGCGAGACGCGATATCCCGACGAGCCCTGAACCGTCCATCGTTTGGGATGCGTGTTAGAAGATCCAAAGAAGTCGGGGTTCGAAGTATTGAAGATTTTAGAGACAGGATACTCTTACAGCTTGGAATCGCGATACGCGATATCCTGATGGGTACATAAATAGTGTGGGCCATAGCTGAGTCGTCGAGTGGAGGATAGGTGGTACAATCTATCGGGGTTTTGTGGTGAGAAGTCACGATACAATAGCGACAGGATTTGCGAAGTCGTGAACCCCTAATGTCTGATAGAGGTGACAGGATGGCAAAAGGTCAACTCGCACGTCTGTCGGATAATCGACATATCGGGAGTCAGAAGTCGGTAAAACGAAGTGGTTGATATCGCGAATGGAGAATTCGCGATAGGAGAAATCCCGACAAGGTAAAGGAAGGGTCAACATTGACTTGCATCGTGTCTCAGGGATTCGAAACAGCAGCGCTCGACCACTGACCTCGCGAAGTCACGAAGTCTGATTCCCCGATAAGTGAAGAGTGGGGAATCGTGTGAAGAGTTATGTGGGAGAAAATTTCCTGGTAGGGAAATAGAAGGACCAGTTAGTGTTCTTCGGGACGAGGGAAGAGAAGATCCTGTGGGTTGACGTGGACCTTTCGACCTACGGGTTGTGTAGGAAGGGCATCGACATCAAGTGGTATCAGAGCACATAAATATTTTTTTCTTTCTATAGCAGAGAAGAGAATTCACCATGTCGCCCAGGAGAAGGGACGTGCAAACACCCGATCCAGAGGATAGGGAAATATCGAGAAGAAGAGGCAGACAGGTAACAGATCCAACCATAGAGAGGCGAATTCGTGATCTAAAAGCAAGACTCGAAGACATGGAGACAACACAAAGATGCACAGCCAGTGCAGGGGATCTGAGTGATTCCGAAAGAGAGATTGAGGCTGAACGTGAAGAGGAAGTTGTAGCCGAAGATACATCAAATGAGCGTTTGATCAGAGCTATCACCAGAATGGGTACGAAAGAAAAAATGGACATTCCAGTTTACGAGGGAAACTTGGATGCAGAGGAGCATCTAGACTGGATTAGAGCTCTCGAGACATACTTCGACTATGAATATATTGAAGAGGACAAGAAAGTCAAGCATGTTGTCACACACTTAAAAGCACATGCAGCATTGTGGTGGGATGAGCTACAAACTGACAGACGCTGCAAGGGCAAGCATAAGATCAAAATCTGGGATCGAATGGTTGCAAAATTGAAAGCGAAATTCATCCCCAGGGAGTATCAAATCACTATGTTCAGTAGAATACAGAACCTGAGACAAACATTGATGACAGTGAAGGAATACACGGAGTAATTCTTTAAACTGAACATCAGGGTAGGTCATCGGGAAAGCGATGATGAAAACGTTGCCAGGTATATGAATGGCCTGAGATATGATATCCAGGATGAGATGAGCATGGTTACCATCCGAATGGTGGAAGATGCTTATCATATGTCTCTGAAAGCGGAAGAGAAGCTGAGCCGAAAGTAGAGTCAAAGGGGTTGAGGCAGAAGACGCTAAAGGTGGAAGATCGCTCATGATGCACAAATTCCTTTTAACACCCGAGAAGGAGGTGGAAAGTTCAGTCCAAAGGACCAGACTTTTTAGGACTGCTTGCAAGACCAAGGATAGGGTATGCAAGGTCATTGTAGACAGTGGTAGCATGGACAATCTCATTTCAACCGAGATGGTAGAGAAGATGGAGCTGGAGATGACTGATCATCCAAGCCCATACAGAGTTTCGTGGCTACAAAAAGGACACCAGGTAACTGTCACTAAACAATGTTTAGTTGAATTTAAGATAGGAGGATATAATGATAAGATTATGTGTGATGTTATTCCCATGGATGTTTGTCATCTATTGCTGGGTAGACCATGGAAATATGACATAAATGTGATTCATGATGGGAGAATGAACACATACACCCTAGAGAAGAATGGGAGGACACACATGTTGCTTCCGATAAAGGATAAGGAGGTGAAGCCGAAAGTAAGCAACACTATACTTCTCATGAGTGGGAAGGAACTTCTTACAGAGGTTAAGAAGAACGAGGATCCACAATTCTTTGTTGTCAAAAAGCCGAGGATTTTTCTGACTAGCACAAGAGTGGATGATTTACCAGAGGAGATTCAGGAACTGTTGGAAGAGCTCGTTGACATTATAGTGGACGAACTACCTCATTCATTGCAACCAATCAGGAGTGTGAGTCATCACATTGATCTCATACCAGGAGCCAGTTTTCCAAAGAAAAACACGTACAGGTTGATGCCGCAGGAGAATGAAGAAGTTAAGAGACAAGTCCAGGATTTGTTGGACAAAGGATTGGTCAGAGAAAGATTCAGTCCATGTGCCATTCCAACGGTACTCAGTCCGAAGAAAGACAGAGGTTGGAGAATGTGTACCGACTCAAGGGCGATCAACAAGATAACCATCAGGTACAGGTTTCCATTGCCATAGATGGACGATTTAATGGATTGCTTGGGTGGAGCAAAATACTTTTCAAATATTGATCTGAAAAGAGGATATCACCAGATTCGCATGAGGGAAGGTGATGAATGGAAGATGACATTAAAGACAAACGAGGGTTTGTATGAATGGATTGTCATGCCGTTTGGCTTGACAAATGCGTTGAGTACTTTTATGAGGTTAATGAATGAAGTCCTGAGGGAATTCATTGGGAAATTTATCATCGTGTATCTGGATGACATATTGGTTTTCAGCAAGACAAAGGTTGAGCATCTGAAGCATTTGGCTACATTGATGAAGAAGCTATAGCAGGAGAAGTTGTTGATAAACATGAAGAAATATTATTTTATGAAGATAGAGCTCATTTATCTTGGTTTTTTTATATCTGCGAATGAATTGAAGATGGATCCAGAAAAGGTGGAGGTAATCAAGAATTGGCCATCACCGAGGAACATATTCGAGGTGAGAAGTTTTCATGGATTGGCTAGTTTCTACTGAAGTTTCTAATAGACAACAAAGGCTGAGAAGAGCTTCAATATGTTGAAGCGAAAGATCACAGAACAACTATTTTTGGTGTTGTCGGATTTCCAGAAGACATTTCAGGTGAAATATGATGCAAGCGGATTTGCAATTGGGGCAGTCTTAAGTCAAGAAGACAGGCTGATAGCGTATTTCAGCGAGAAGTTGAATGAGGCAAAATTGAAGTACTCCACATATGACAAGGAGTTCTATGCTATCATACAGGCACTGAAGAAGTGGAGGCATTACTTGATCCCAAACGAATTTGTATTGTACAGTGATAATCATGCACTGCAGTTTGTGAGTCAACAGGAGAAGTTGAATAAGAAGCATGTCAAATGGGTTGAGTATATGCAGAATTTCACATTTGTGATTAAACATATTTCTGGTACTGCTAACAAAGTGGTTGATGCTTTGAGCAGGAAGTGTTTGTTGTTGCAGGAGTTATGAGTCAAAACTTTAGGTTTTGATGATCTCAGGGACATGTATAGACATGATCCAGATTTTCAGGAAGCGTATGAAGCAACTGAGAATCCAGTTCTCAGAGACAGAAGCCCGTGGATAGAGTATATGATCCAGGATGGATTGTTGTTTAAGGGAAATCAACTATGTATTCTGAATTTCTCCATGAGGGAGAATCTGTTGAAGGAGAAAGACAGTGGAGGATTGGCCGTGCATTTCGGTCATGACAAAACATTCGCGAAGCTGAGAAAATTATACTTTTGGCCAGGGATGCGATCAGAGGTCAAGAGATTTGTATACAGATGTAGAATTTGCCAGTGTTCGAAGGGAAGGAAACAGAATGCGGGATTCTATCAACCATTACCCATACCGGAAAGGTCGTGGGATGCGATTAGCATGGATTTTGTATTGGGGTTCCCAAGAACACAAAGAGGTGTTGATTCGAT
>ML785280.1:885243-895551 GCA_009831015.1 Picea engelmannii
CTTGTTATACATTTGCTTTGATATGTGTTGTGTATATGATTTCATGGTTGAATTGAAGTGTGAAGGGAGGAAGGAATGAGTTTCAATTGTTTCTCCATTTGAGCCAGAGAATTCCTGCAAGGAGTGTAGTTGAAGAGTCCGCAAGGAGTGTGTTGACAGAGGGTTCAGATAGAGATAGCTTTTGTTCTCATTCATCCCAAAAGTGTAGTTGGGCATAGGAGTCGTGCAAGGAGTGTGCAGGCCAGGTAAAAGTCTCAGGGTTGCGAACCTGAGTGAAGCATTGAAGGACTGTTGTTGTCGGTCTGCACAGAGTCGAGGAACTTCAACACTTAGACATGGTTGAAGCTTTGTCGCAAGGAGTGCGTGCAAGATTTTTCCAAAGAACTTGAAGGTCGTGGGAAAATCTCAGGAAGGATAGGCCTTTGAGTTCATCGAAGGACAGCGAGTACAAGTTGTGAATTGAAGTTTGAGGGAAGCGTCGCAAGTTTGTGAGAAGGCGAGCAAGTTCCGTGGAAAGGAACACTTGGTCCTTTCTCAGAATTCATCTGGAAGGAACGGACGATCAATATTCTCCAAAGAGAATTCATGAATCTCCGTTAGTCGTCAAATTTGGTGGATTTGCAAGGGAGATACAGGGGTGTATTCCTAAAAGGTTAAGCTCAAGACAGATAGAGTGTTGATCCAAGTCAGCCAGGACCATTGGATCCACACGCACATCATGTATCTGGGTTTCGTAGATCGAACCTCCAAATTATTGCAAAAGGAATTGCAATATCACGAGACACGATATCCCGACGAGCCCTGAAGCGTCCATCGTTTGGGATGCATGTCAGAAGATCCAAAGAATTCAGGGTTCGGAGCATCTGATATTTTGGAGACAGGATACTCTTACAGCTTGGAATTGCGATACGTGATATCCCGATGGGTACATAAATAATGTAGGCCACAATTGAGTCAGTGAGTGGAGGACAGGTGGTGCAAGCTATCGGGGTTTCATGGCGAGAAGTCTCGATACAATAGCGACAGGATTCGAGAAGTTGCGAACCCCAAATTTCTGATAGAGGTGACAGGACGGCGAAAGGTCAACTTGCATGTGTGTCGGATAATCGGCATATCGGGAGTCGAGAGTCGGTAAAATGAAGTGGTTGATATCGAGAATGGAGAATTTGTGATAGGAGAAATCTTGACAAGCTAAAGGAAGGGTCAGCATTGACTTGCATCAGGTCTAGGGGATTCGAAACACCAACACTCAACCATTGACCTCACGAAGTCGCGATGTCTGATTCCCCGATAAGTGAAGAGTGGGAAATCATGTGAAGAGTTCTGTGGGAGTAAATTTCCCGATAGGGAAATAGAAGGACTGGTTAGTGTTCTTCGGGCCAAGGGAAGAGAAGATCCTGTGGGTTGACATGGACCTTCTTACCTGCGGGTTGAGTAGGAAGGGCGTCGAAATCACTTTACTGTGTCCATCATCGTTGTGCTAATTCCACTGAAATTCCTGATGAACTTCTGGTAGAAGCTAGCTAACCCGTGAAAATTTCTCAACTCGAATATGTTCCTTGGTGATGGCCAATTCTTGATCACTTCTACCTTTTCTGGATCCATCCTCAACTCATTTTCCGAAATAACAAATCCCAAGTAAATGAGCTATGTCTTCATGAATGAGTATTTCTTCATGTTTATCAGCAGTTTCTCCTACTGTAACCTCCACATCACTGTAGCCAAATGCTTCAGGTGCTCCGCTGCTGTCTTACTGAAAATGAATATGTCATCCAAATACACAATAACAAATTTCTTGATGAAATCCTTCAGGACTTCATTCATCATCCTCATGAAGGTACTTGGCACATTTGTTAAGCCAAACTGCATAACAAGCCATTCATACAACCCTTTGTTTGTTTTGAATGTTGTTTTTGATTCATCACCTTCTCTCATGTGAATATGATGATAACCTCTTTTCAAATTAATCTTTGAAAAATATTTTGCTCCACTTAAGAAATCCATCATATCATCCATCCTCGGCAATGGAAATCTATACCTGATGGTTATCTTATTAATCACCCTTGAGTCAGTACACATCCTCCATCCTCCGTCTTTCTTCGGACTGGGTACTATTGGAACAACACACAGACTCAAGCTTTCTCTGACCAAACCTTTGTCCAACAACTCCTGGACTTTCCTCTTAACCTCCTCATTCTACTGTGGTGTCAATCTATATGCGTCTTTGTTTGGAAAAATGGCTCCTGGTATGAGATCAATATGATGACTCACACTCCTAATCGGTGGCAACAAATGAGGTAATTCATCCACTACAATGTCAGCGAACTCTTTCAGCAGTTCCTGAATCTCCTCTGGTAAATCATCTATCCTCGTGCTAGTCAGAATAATCTTCGGCTTCCTGACCAAAATGAACTGTGGATCCTCCTTCTTCTTAACTTCTGTAAGAAGTTCCTTCCCACTCATGAGAAGTACGGTGTTTCTTACTTCCGGCTTCACCTCCCTATCTTTAATTGGAATCAACATCTGTTTCCTCCCATTCTTCTCCAGGGTGTATGTTTTCATTCTCCCATCATGACTCACATTCCTGTCATATTTCCATGGTCTACCCAGCAATAGATGAAAAAAATCCATAGGAATGACCTCACACAGAATCTTATCATTATATCCACCTATCCTGAATTCAACTAAACATTGTTTAGTGATAGTTACCTGGTGTCCTTCTTGTAGCCACGAAACTCTATATGGGCTTGGATGATCAGTCGTTTCCAGCTCCAGCTTCTCTACCATCTCTGTAGATACGAGATTATCTATGCCGCCACTATCTACAATGACCTTGCATACCTTGTCCTTGGTCTTGCAAGAATTCCTAAAAAGTCTGGTCCTTTCGACTGAACTTTCCACCTCTTTCTCTGGTGTCAAAAGAACTTTTCGCATAATGAGCGATCTTCGGCCTTCAGCATCACCTCAACATCCTGCCTTTGTTCCTCGGTGATGTGAGCTTCTCCAGTTTCTTTATTTTTCTCTGGACACTCGTAAGACTTGTGCCCATTCTTTCCACACGTGAAGCATGTGATTACTCCACCTCTTCCTCTTCCTCTACCTCTAGTATGAGGAAAAGTATTGTTGTCAGCATAATCTCCTCTCTGCTCAGTATGTTGCCCTCTCTGTTCAAAATATGGCCCTCTCTGTGAGGTTCCACCTCTCTCAACTTTACCCTGAGGTTTCTTCCAATCATCTTTGGGCTTCTAGTATTTATCCTGGGCTACCGACTTGCCTCTGGGATGGATTCTGCCTTAGCCCCTTTGACCCTTCTTTCATCTCAACTTCTCTTCCGCTTTCAGAGCCATCTGATAAGCATCTTCCACTGTTCGGATGGTAACCAAGCTCATCTCATCCTAGATGTCATATCTCAGGCCATTCATGTATATGACAAGTTTTTCATCATCGCTTTCCCTATGACCTGCCCTGATGTTCAGTTTATAGAACTCCTCAGTGTATTCTTTCACTGTCATCAGCTTCTGTCTCAGGTTTTGCATCCTCCTGAACAGAGTAATTTGATAATCCCTGGGGATGAATTTTTCCTTCATATTTGCAATCATCCTATCCTAGCTTTTGATCTTCTGCTTGCCCTTGTAGCGTCTATCATCTTGTAGTTCATCCCACCACAATGCTACATGTCCCTTCAATCGTGTGACAACATGCTTGACTTTCTTGTCCTCTTCAACATCTTCATAGTCAAAGTATGTGTCGAGAGCTCTAATCCAGTCTAGAAGCTCCTCTGCATCCAAGTTTCCCTGATAAACTGGAATGTACATATTTTCTTTTACAACCATCCTGGCAATAGTTCTGATCAAATGCTCGTTTGATGCATCTTCGGCTGCAACTTCCTCCTGACGTTCAGGCTCAACTTATCTTTCGGAATCACTCAGATCCCCTGCACTGGCTATGCATCTTTGCGCTGTCTCCATGTCTTCGAGTCTCGCTCGGAGATCACGCATATCTCTCTCCATTTCTGGATTTGTCATTTGTCTGCCCCTCCTCCTCAACATTTCCCTATCCTCTGGATCGGGTGTCTGTGCATACCTTCTCCTGGGCGGCATGGTGAATTCTCTTCTCTGCCACAGAAAGAAAAGAACCTTTCTGTTCTCTGATACCACTTGATGCCAATGCCCTTGCTACACAAACGGTAGGTTGGAAGGTTTACGTTAGCTCACAGGATATTCTCTTCCCCCTTGGCCCGAAGAACTTTAAATGCTCTTCTATTTCCTTATCGGAAAATCTGCACCCACAAAATTTTTCACATGATCCCTTTTCTTTACTTATTGGGGGATCGGACTTTGCGACTTCGCGAGGTCAGTGGTCGAGCATTCGACCCTCGAATCCCCGATATCCGATAACAACCAACACTGACCTTTCCTTATCGGGGGTTTCTCTATCGCAATTTCGTGACTCGCGGTATCAAACAACTTGAATTACCTCACCCCGAATCCCGATATGCTGATACTCCGATGCACACATAGTATTTCATCGGGATTTCGGATTTCGCTATATCGTGAATTCTGATGTCAATGTTTTCGGGGCTTCACTCTTCCTGAATTCTCGAAACTCTGATAACTCATTCCACCTATCCACCACTCTGACTCCTGTGGCCCCACACTGTTCTCGTACCCATCGGGATATCGGGTATCATGATTCTGCAATTCCCGCTACCAAATCTTCAACTCTTCCCTCACAAAATCCTGATAAGTGATTCCGCGAGTGATCCAACGATCCCGGTTGGCTTGGATCAATGGATCTATCTGTCCTAATCTTAAACCTTCAAGAATACTTCATTGTATCTCCCCGGCACCTCCGCGTGATCTAACGGCTCACGGGATATCACGAATTCCCCTCAAGGAATTCCGACCATCCGTCTTTCCTTGATGATTCCTGTGAATGACCAAGTATTTCTCCCAAAGATCACCCACCTGCAGCGTAACTTATGATGCCTGCTTGAACCTTCAAGGCACAATTAATCTCCACTGTCCTTTGACAACTTTTTAAGGACCTTCTCCTTCCTGAGATTTTATAAAATACCCTTTGCACGCACTCCTTGCGGCAACCTTCAATCACGTCTAAGTGTTTGAACCCTTTCGACTCTGCGCACACCTGCAGAAGTAGTCTTTCAATTCTCGCACAGGTTCGCAACCCTGAACTTCACTCGGCCTATGAACTCCTTGCATGGATCCGGTGTCTAACTGCACTACTAGGTGAATGAAAACAAAAGTTAAACTACTTGGGCCCTTTGTCAATGCACTCCCTGCAGACACTTCGACTGCACTCCTTGCAAGAACTCTAGCTCAGATAGAGAAACAATTAAAACTCATTCCTTCTTCCCTTCAGACTTCAATTCAACCATGAAATCATATACACAGCATATAAAAGCAAATGTATAACTAGAAGCAAACATTCATGAGCATATCATTCAGCATCAATACACAGAGAACACACACAAAACCATGAATTTGAACCAACTCTTCTATTAATTCAAATATTTGTACATGGGTGTTCACAACTCTCTGCTTTTGCTATGCTCTTTTTCTTCTTCTCCAATCAATAATGTTACAATATACAATGAGGGTGTCTATATCCTGTTTCCCTCTTGTGCTTTCAACTGTCTAGTCTAGAATTAAAATTCTACCTACTTTCATTAACTACTTTAAATGTCATCTACCTACTGAGGATGAGAGCAATCCACTCAAGTTCCATTTACAATATACAAGTGCACTTCATTTAAATTTCCACATTAATGTTCCCGCAACAACTCCAAAGTAATTTCAAAATTTGTGTTGGCTTGTCCAGCTGTCTATTTCCTTCCACTCTGGCTCACTTGACATGGGAGATGCTCCTGCATCACAAAGTTGCGTGATTCTAATGGGTGGGGGGTTTCTCTATGCTTCCTTCCATCTAGTTGTCATAGCTTTGTTTTCCTCTGCCATGCCGACCCAATGTTTAACCTCATCTTTACTCCAACTAGGATTTTTATAGGATACAAAATGATGAAATGTTATGAGAGCTATGAGATTCTCATTGAGGGTTTGATATTCCTCATCACAATCAACAATCCTTCTAGTAAAGTCCAAAATATCCATAGATTTGTTTTCCTCTGCTATGTTGACCCAATATATAACCTCCTATTTGCTCCACCTAGGATTTTTTATAGATAAAAACTGTTGGAATGTCAATTGAGCCCTAGTTTCCTCCCCAAGGGTGTAATATTACCCTTTACAGATCATACTCTCTCTAGTAAGGTAAAACAAATCCATCTCTATGTATAGAAGACCCCTCTATGGCTATGCATGCATGTGTTAATTCCCACTGGCTGGAAGGAATCTAAGCTCTGATACCATTGTAATGATCCCAAGCCATTATGCAAGGATCATCATGGTTTTGGTGTCTTTTTAAAACTTTTTCTGAGTGAGGTATTTCGTCAAACACTTTGTTGTCCTACTTGTTTAGATGTTTTCACTTGTTGAATGGCCTCTTGATTTCAGCCTTAGGGTTTACTGATGTGTTTATATGTGTGTATGTAGAAAATAACAGAAAGAAACAACCACGGAACATACCTCAACCATACGCAATATGATAGACAAACCAAAACATCTCAAATCTTCTATATTAATAAGATTGAAGAACCTGCTATAATGAGGATGCCAACAAATGGCCAAGAAGATAGATAATAGAGCTGCTACAAAATTCTCCTGACAATACAAAATAAGCCTCCAAAGGTTGGATAAGAGATGAACACCAATGCCAAGTGCCAAACCCCTCAAGTTGGAAGGTGTCACGTCCTGCTGCAGTGCTGAAGCTCCTTAATATTTCAGCCTTGCTGACAAAGGTGTCCAATCACCCTAAGAATATGCCAACTGATAGATTATGCAACTGCAAGGACAACCCAGGTGTCCAAATCTCCAAATCCACCCTCAAACCCTGTAGATATGAAATCCTCCTTCAAAATGGTGCGCCCCACTAGATGATTGAATCCCTAGATAATTTAGCCTTGCTGAAGGAGGCCTCCAAATGCTCTGAAACTCCCCAAAAATATATATCAGGACACTGCAAGTCACTAGGTGAAGTCTTAGGGTCATATCTAAAGTGTAACTCCTCCAAACTAACTAGATCTGAATCTCAGAAATGCCCTCCTTCTCTTCAATTCGTCCCACTACTCTTAAGAAATAATCTGAACCATGAAACTCTCTCATAAAGCACTAGGAATGATGGTGAAGACCATGGAAGAAGAACCCAAGTGATGGAATCTCCATAAAGCCTGCCAATCCCTCTCCAATGATGGTGTGCCCCTCCTGCTGGAAACCCTCAACTGGTGCACCCTCTCTCTATCTGCACATGAAATTGATGTAGAATCACCCTACAATTCTGTAGATATGGAACTAGAATGGTGTGGGAGAGTATTTCATCTCCGAGACCAAGCTTGGGACAAGCTAGGTGGAATCTTTCACCACCGAATCGTCCTCTAGGATTTGTTAAGTCAAAACCCCCAAGAGATGGGCTTACTAGCTAAAGCTAGATATGAAAATAAGATCATACATGAATGAATGAGAAGAATCCCTTGCCTTTCCTTTATACTTTTGGCTCACCTTGTCCCTCCAAAGTGACTTTCACTTTATTAATATTTAATTAATTAATTAAATCACTTTAATTAATTGATTAACCTTTTTACCTATAAAAAGATTCTTATCTCTTCTTGTGGCTTCCCTCGCCACTGAAAGTCACTTCTAGCCATCCCATCCTGTAGTGTTTCTCCTCCCAATTCCAATGAGCTATTATACTGAGAGGGTCCTCCAAGAAATGTGCCAAAAATGACCTCTTTAGTGATTCCAATTAACTTATATCTCAAAATAGTCAAAATCACGGAAATCATCGAAATGCAACGAAACCAAAGCCAACTTGTGTAGAATGGCTCATAATGATGGAATATGATGATCAATGCAAGTTGAACCCCACAATGCCTCTCAAATACCCCTGTAGTCACTATAACATCCATCTAGCTACACTGGTCATCATAAATCTTTGCACTATGATGATGTCCCAAAGTGGGGACATTACAAAGCATTTAACAATTTTTTCAAGAGTATTTTAATTTTTATGGTATGTTTTAACTTGGAGGTCTTATTTGGCCTCTTCCTGAGTAACAACTCCACATTTTTCACAGAAACTTTAGTTTAAGGTATAAATTCACTAATAATTTTATGAGATATCAAGTAATGCTATAAATAAATCTAGCATTACTTCTTAACATTATTAGTTTGCTGCACATAAATTCTTGTTTTGTTTTTTTAATGTTATGTTTGTCAAGTGTCCAACAATGACACATTGTCATCTCCATAATATCTATGATGTCAACTCCATAAGGCCCATTTTCAACTCCATATGCTCTATCTTATTGAGCTTCCACCTTCACAACCATGCACCTACATGGCCATGTAAGCCTTGGTGTTCTAAAATAAACTATCACATTGTCGAACAAACTAGCTTATTGAATTAGCTCAGCAAGAAGGTTTTTTCTAGCCCGTTACCTGTTCAAACAAATTGGAATGACGACATGCTTCTTCTTATCCTTCATTGCACTAGAAGGAGAGGACAACAAACAAGAGGTAAGGCTTTAATTAAGGCTCTAATCAATCTTAATCTGAAATTATTTTAATCCATGAATTTTGAACTTCAATTTATATAAATATGTCATGCTTTGCATTTTTGCATTTCCATGTTAATATCTATGCATTCTGATTTTTTTTTAAAATTAATAGATGCATTTTAAAATAATTCTTTTAATACATGAATTTCAAACTTCAATTTGTATAAAACATTCGCATGTTAATGCACTTATATCGACAGATGCATTCTATGAATTTGGAGAACAAATATTCTTACGAAGAACTCATACAATCTTTGGAAGGAAAATTGACCTATATTGATATATGCATTCTATGAATTTAGAGAACAAATATTTAGGCAAATTGTCCTATATTAACAGATGCATTCTATGAATTCGGAGAACAAATATTCTTACAGAGAACTCATACAATATTTCGAAGGAAAATTGGCAGAGGATGATTTGAGCATATATTCTATGGCCGTATTCAAGATGGAATGGAGGTGGTCATCAAAGTACTATCAAAAACATAGAATCAAGGAGACACAGAGTTCTCAATATGTATATATGGATTTTAAATCCCCCAATCAATTGAAGATATAGATTTTTTGGCACTCTACAGTGAGTTATATTGGAACTACAATAAGGAAATAATGTTGGATTCGCTAAAATTGATCTAAAAAAAGGTTTACATATGGTATATTCAGCTAAATTTCAGTGGTATAATCAACTAACATAATAATTCTTTGTTGGGTTCAAGGACACAGTACCAGAAATGTCGGGGCAATTTAATAATCTCCCTACAAATGCTAAAACAACCTCATCACCTTCTATTCATAAGAAAAATCAATGTCCTCTACAGATAGGAAATCCATATTTATGAAATCTAATTGAAAGCCTCTTAAATTATTATGAGAATGAATGGGAAGGGGAATCAATGAATTAATTACCATCCTTTATTAGAAATTTGTCAATGATTAGGTAACCACTTATGCCCTACCGCACTCCAACGAATATGCTCATCTTGTTGGATCCTTGGCCTCTTTTGTAAAGGCAATCCTTTCCTTTGCTATTTTTAGCAAAACCATGAAGACATGGATTGGCTCTTCTGTTTTTTTGGATGATTGAGTACTTTGGTATTCTAGGTCACCGTTTGAAGTTGAAAAGAACTCATCAAGGGCTTATGGAGCTATTTGATACTCTCTTTCATACATCTACATGCATATCCCAATGAAAAGAATAGAATATGGTATGAGGGAAACAAAACCCTGATTTTGATCATGTTAAGACCCTCTAAGCCTACACAAACAAAAGACATTGTAATTTCAAGGATATGTTGACTTTGATAATTTAAAATTAATACTATAAATTTCCAAAAAATACACCACACAAGAACAACGAGTTCTCTTCAAGTATACAAGTTTTTGGAATGAATCGTTAAGCATGAAAAAACACATATACCTTATATTCTGTTGGAAAAATAAGATACCGATGTTAGAAAAAATCAAATTTGACATAGTTATTAAAAATTTCTATCAATAAAAATTGTATACTCCGAAAGCTAATTCAATTTTCTAAGTTTCATCTTCTTACACCATATTCAAATTCTTTCCACTTTTGGATTTCCACTAACTCATCATGAGAGACCATCATTATCT
>ML785280.1:895643-906139 GCA_009831015.1 Picea engelmannii
CATATATATATATATATATATATATATATATATATATATATATATATATATATTATAAAGTAATTGAAAGTAGAAAAAAACTTTTTCCATCTATAAGTGATGAGGGAGATGTATAATTTCATCAAAACTTAACATGAATTTGACATATGGTATTTTAAAAAATATTAATAATAAAAACAATATTTCAATGTAGGCCACAAATAAAATATTTCCATGTAAATAATTTTTTATATATATATATAATTTTAAGTAAATAAGTTTTTTAAGGTTAAAAAAAATATAAATTGAAAAAATATAAGAAAAAGTTTTGCATTTTGAAAATTTTGATTTGATACCTCTTAACTCACGATAGATGGAGAATTAAGATGAATCTTGATATTCATACTATTATCATTATCTTTGTGTTAATGCAATGATTGTTCCATTATCTTGATATGTTATTGTAGTAATTTTTTAGCGGAAAGCTGCCATGGTTTCATTGTTTCGTTTCATATGTAGTGTTTGTGTTGGTCACATCCAGTCCATGGCTTCCTTTTCAATCCTTAGTTATGCCATTCCAAGCCCTAAAAGTTTGTGTTTGTTTTAAGCCCTTCCTTAACTATTTATTCTTGGGTTTTTATTGTTATTTCTTGTGCATAGTATTGGTCTATGGTTAAGCTCATGTTATTAAAAATATATAAACATTTCATACATGATTAACCTAGAGAAGAATAAACCTTCCTATTAGTATCATTCATTTCTGACCCTTGTACTGGAGAATTTGGGTCAAGAATTCTGAATTGACCTCAAGAGAGGAATTCGTGTATGAGAAATAAATTGTAGATGAATATATATTCATTTGGTGAGAGTCAGCTAGGAGGTCCTCATGTTGTGCTCGAATAACATTACATTCATCTTTTAGCTGCTTGAGTGATTGGCAATGCTAGAAAAATATTTCAAAGATGGTAATCACTTGGGTAGAGAGGATACCCAACTGAATTTGCAAGGCATTTGTTAAATTTTGGAGATCTCAACATCCTGCTTGAGTTGAGAGAAGAGAACCTTGTATTTGGTGTGCCCACGTTGTTCCATGGGAATGAGAGAAATAGAGGGTTCCAAACCAACAAAGAAAGGATACTAAATAAAATAGGATAGCAACAAACTATGCAAACACCTAGGGAAACACCATCAAAACTTAATACTGTGAGCCATACACCCCAAGTTGCACATGAAATACTAGAGCCATAATGGATAGTCCCTTCATGCCTAGAACCCATTTAATGTGATGATTGATGATACAGTTGAGTGTTTCCATGGTAGACATTAAAATCCCTCATCCGACTGAGAGAAAGCATGAGCGGGGATTAAAATAAGAGTCTCGACATGAGAAATTAAGGCAAGGTGATCAAAGATTTGGTGATTTCATGAGGTAATCATGGAAAATGGTGACTACATGGTGAAACTAAAATATTGTTGATAAATGAGTGGGAATCATTAGGGAATGCGAATAAATGTAAAACCCCATTGATTCTGAGGTCCCCCATTTTCCCTTTTGTACCAAAGTTTTCATGGTTGTCTACAAGTGAGTTGTTATAGCGAAAGATATGAAAGAACTCTTCCTTCACAAAGCTAAAAAGGATAATTTGAGTACAATGAAAAATGGAACTTGAATGAACATCCTGAGGGAATGTGCCCAATTGTAAATATCTAATGGTGTTTTTAGATTCCCCCGAAACAACAATCTCATGGATGTTATAGGATCCAATTGAAAGAGGGCATAAGTCTCCTCATGGTTATTGGTGGCATGGAAAATATTCCAAGAGAAAGAAAACTCTATAGTTCCTCTAGGGCCAAATAGAACCCCACCTACTCCTGCAACTCTAAAAATTTCCTTTATAATTTCATGTGCACTTTTTCTAAAAATACGTGGAAACCTTTATATATATATATATATTTTGGTCATGAGCCTGGAAATTATTTGTAGAACTTCTTTTTCAATTTTACTTCTTATTATTTTGTTAAATGTCGCTATCAAGATAAATTTTTCCACAAATCAACAAAACAATTGAAAACAGGTTAGAAAAAAGACCGTTGTGATACCACTTGAAGAAAACCTACATGTTACTTCAACTTAGCATCCATAATAAAAGCGACGAATCCATATATTTCATGGTGAATCAATAATTAATATTTATTATCCATTGACA
This sequence comes from Picea engelmannii, assembly GCA_009831015.1. NCBI lineage: Eukaryota > Viridiplantae > Streptophyta > Pinopsida > Pinales > Pinaceae > Picea > Picea engelmannii. The sequence goes on from ML785280.1 coordinate 897,830, forward strand.
TGATATGAGTTACAATAGTGTCAATATAAATAGACATAGGTGTAACATCCCACTCTGGCGTACTGAGCGAACTTATTCTTTCAAGACACTTTATCGCAATGTGATCTAGATTATTATGTTATTAAAGATTTGATTTTTATTATGAGGCATTATGGATTGATGACATGTTGTTTTACTGCATTGACATCGACAAATGCTATTGACTCGGTTTTACTGAGTGTGCAGGATTTTAGACCTCGAGGATGCAAAGGCATCGATGGAACCCGTTGGACTCTAGATCGAGTCAGGGAGTCTACCATTGGGGTTTGATTGTTTTACTCTGATATTAGTGCATATGATTAGATGATATGATATGGATATGTTCTGACATGATTTGTCGATGATGCAAGCTGATGATAACTTTCCGACTAGACTAACATGTCGAGTAAAGGGGTCACGCACGACTACCAGAGATGTTGAGGGAGATTTGTGGACAACAGCCCTGCCACAGCCTACTTGTAATGCCCCCGACCATCAGCCCCATGGTTGGGCCAACATTGCAATGCAAAAAAGCACTTCTATAACACATTATGCATTCTAATGAACTTAAAACGCTTAATTATAGTTAAACACATAATTACTTCTAGCATTTTAGAGTTAATGGAAATAAGAATAATTCATATGCACAACAAAATACGTGATAACCTTGCAAGAATCACAGGTATGCAATTTAGTTAATTACAGAATTACAAAACATAGTGACACTTATCATTGAAACTATCACACACCACCAACTGCGTGTAGACCTTCCACAAACCTCCCAGCCTTAGATCGCGTTGCTCATCACTCTCAGCAGTAGGTCACCCCCAATATGGGACTAAGCAACATCAGGTAGGGATTCCTAGGCTAGAGAAGGTTTACAGGAAGACACACAGTCAAAGAAGAAGGATTCTCTACCAGGAACCACTTATGCCCACTACCCACAGACTCTCCTTCCAAATATGCTTGTCCCACCCCAGGAGTATACACCTTCTATGTCACCTAGACAGTCCTTTGTCTACTAACCTCCCTTGCCTTAGGCTTCAGGAAGAAACTGGACTGGAAATCTTTGTGTTGTGTGGCAGCTACAGGGTTCCTTCCAGGAGCTCTCTCCTTCCTCTCTGCACTCTCTCACCTGGAAAGATTCACTCGTAGGCTTGGTAACCTACCTCTTCAACAAAAATCACTTCCCTCACTTGCAGAGAGGTTATACACAGGATAGACAACCTGTTTCCTTAATCTCGTTTATGTACAAAGCAAATAAAACAACAAGGCTCGACAATTACGAGACACTTTGTTTTTCTCCACCGACAACATAAGACGACTTCTTGCTTCTGGGTTTCGGGGATGCATGATAAGAAATCCACGCAGAGGTCGAACACAGACTCAATGGTTTTGACAGAGGGTGTACTGGCTCCTCCAGAAATCAACACAGGCCTTTGGGTTTCAGAGTTACATGAGGGTATTCTTGAAGAGCTCAGATGGGATTCACGGTCTAGACAGTCGACGATAGCATGGAGGAGGAACCCCCATCATGGATCAACTCAACAGTTTTAACTACATTCTCTTGGGTTAACACTTGTCACCCATGAATCTCTCTCCTTCCCATTTGGAAGTCACTCATCCTTCCAAAGAACTTAGGGTAAAACATCACATTTAACATAGCTTTGGAATAGAATAATTTAATATTATTCTCAAGGGTTTAAGCCCCCTCAGCTTATCCCCTCTTCCAACCTCTCATCCCCCAATCCCTTACCCAGGCTTTGTGGATGCTTAGACCCCCATCACTCATTCATCGTGGTCGACTCACATGAATAGATGTTTTGTATTAATACTGTGCATAATTACATGTACAAAAATCACGCTCCTGGCCTTCAACACTTAGGCTCTCCGGGCTAATAATCACATAATCCGACCAACTTATATAAACTTGGCTCACTATCCTATAAAACATAACTACAATTGATAATGAAAGCTTTACAATAGGGCTCCGCCTTGGGGACATTACAATCCCCTCCCCTTATTTTTTCACTGTCCTCAGTGGAACTTTACACTGCATCTACAAGCTTTTCAAAATCTTCAAAAATATGCAGATACTCTTCCCACATAACATATTCATTCTCCCATGTCTCGTCCTCAGGACCGTACAAGGTCCACTTGACCTTTACAAGCCATATAGCTTGATTCTGGAGTTGTTTGTTGTTCCTGTCCAATATGCACACATGATGCACTTGCAGGACAACTTCTTGTTCCACCTGAATCACATTCCAATCGATAACATGATTATCATCAGGTATATATTTCTTAAGCAATGAAACATGAAACACATTATTTACAGTCATGGATGCAGGTAATGCAAGCATATATGCAACTGGCCCAATCCTTTCCAGGATTTCAAATGGCCCACAAAATTTAGCTGCCAACTTGGCGCAACTTCCCAGCTTCAGGGAACTCCTATTAGCTTTCACTTTTAGGAAAACATGATCACCCACTTTGAAATCTCTGTGGGTTCTGTTCATATCAACATAAATTTTCTGCCTATCCTGGGCACCTTTCAAATTCTGCTTAATTTTTATCATTTGGTCCTCTATCTCCTTGAGAAACTCTAGCCCAACTATTGTTCTATCAGCTAGATTATCCCAACTCACTGGAGTATTGCACTTTCTTCCATAAAGTTCTTCAAATGGGCTCATCTTCAACGATGCATGATACCCATTGTTGTAGGCGAATTCTACCAAGTGCAGGTAGTCTTTCCATCTTGATGCTTTGTCCTTCACATACATTCTCAGTATGTCTTCTATTACTCTATTCACCCTCTCTGTCTGTCCATCAGACTCAGGATGATAAATTGTACTAAAGTTTAGATTTGTTTTGAATCCTTTGAACAATCCTTTCCATAAATTTGAGGTGAATTTCGGGTCTATGTTAGATACAATCACTTTAGAAATTCCATGCAATCATGCCACTTCCTTTATGAAAACATCAACAACATCTCCTTCCTTGTGAGTAGTTTTCAGTGGAATTAAATGGGCAGCTTTTGTAAGCTTGTCCACCACCACCATGATCAAATCATGCAGCTTGGCTATTCTGGGCAATCCTATAATAAAATACATCGTTACTACTTCCCACTTCCACTCAGGAATGGTTAAAGATTACAGCAACCCTGCTGAGTTCCCATGCTCATCTTTGACTTTCTGGCACTCCATACATCTGGTGATGTATTCAGTGATCTCTCTCTTCATACCCGGCCAAAAGTAATGGCTCTTGACCACTGCTATTGTTTTCTGGTACCCAGGGTGCCCTGCATAAGGCACATTATGCATCTCCTGCAAAATCATATGCTTCAAGCAGTGGACATTGGGTACAAAAATTATGTTCTTGTACAACAATATTTCATCTATTTCCAATTTATAAATTTCCATCTTCTGTGGCATCTTACCCTGGTGTAGCTTGGCTACCAATTCTCTATACTGCAGATCTACATTTGCAGCCTCCATAATTCTTCTTTTAATATCATTCCAATACATGCTAATGGTCGTAGCATGTAATTCATGCACCCTCCTGCTGAGTGCATCAACCACTTTATTCTCCTTTCCTTTGATATGCTTGACCTCAAATTCATACTCACATAGAAATTCCAGCCACCTACTTTTTCTAGCATTTAAGGTTGGTTGATCAAACAAATATTTCAGACCATTATGTTTTCTTTTGAGTTCAAACCTCCTTCCCATGAGGTAATGCCTCCATTTCTTTAGAGCATGAACTATGGCTGCCAACTCCAAGTCATGGATTGCATAGTTCTTCTTGTGCTCTTTTAATTTCCTGGACACATAACAGATTACGAATCCATTCTGACTGAGGACCCCTCCCATTCCTTCTTTGCATGCATCACTGCATACTATGAAATCTGCATTTGTATCTGGGATTGGAGCACTAGTTAACAACTACTTCAATTGCTAGAAACTTTCCCCACATCCCTCTGTCTAGTGAAACTGTATCTCCTTTCTTTGTAAGGAAGTGATAGGGTGAGCTATCTTGGAAATCCCTGCCGCATGAACCTTTTGTAATAACCAACCAATCCCATGAAGGATCTAACTTCCATTACATTCCTTGGCACTGACCATTCTCTAATGGCTTCAATCTTCTCAGGGTCTACCACTATGCCATCCTTCGAGATAGTATGTCCCAAGTAATGGATCCGTTCCTGATAAAATGAGCACTTTCTCAGCTTGGCATACAGTTGGTGCTCTCTTAGCACCTGCAACACAATCCTCAAATGTTGTTCATTCTCTTCTTCTTTCCTAGAATACATCAGAATGTCATCCAGGAAGACGATGACAAACTTGTCTAGATAGTCCCTAAATACTCCATTCATCAAGCTCATAAAAACCGTGGGTGCAATTGTCAATCCAAACAACACCACTGTGAACTCATAATGACCATACCTTGTTCTAAAGGTGGTCTTGTTCATGTCTTAATCATTTATTCTTACTTTGTGATATCCCGATCTTAGATCTATTTTCGAAAATATCTTTTCATCCTTCAACTGATCGAAGAGAACATCAATCCTCAGTAGACGATACCTGTTCTTCACCATTACTTTGTTCAATTGCCTGAAATCGATGCAAAATCTCAGCGTTTCATCCTTCTTCTTTACGAATAGGACCGAGGCACCCCAAGGCGACACGCTTGGGCATATATACCCCTTCTTCATAATTTCTTCAAGATGCAGCTGCAACTCTTTTAGTTTTGGTGTACTCATCCTGTACGGAGCCTTTGACACCAGAGCTGCTCCAAGCTTCAAGTTCACATAGAAATCAATATCCCTTGTCAGAGGTAGTCCAGGTACTTCCTGGAATACATCCTCAAACTCTTTAAGTACCTCATGATACTCAATAATTGACACGTTATCCATAGGAATTTCCCCCACATGGGCTGCAAATAATTGACATCCTTTTCTGTAGCACTGCTTTAGTTGCATTGCTTAGATTTCTCTAATAGTAACAGCTCTAGGAAATCCTTGGATGGCTCTCTGATTCCATTCTTCATCTAAGCAAGTGAATGCCTTGTTTTGACAGTCCAAGATGGCATGGTGATGGTCCAACTAGTCCATCCCAATTAGACAGTCATAAGAGCCTAACGACACAATGTTCAAATTGGCCTTCGTGCTCAGTCAATTCATGTCTACAAGACAAGACTTGACTAACTCCATGACTTTCCTCTTGGTTCCTATAGCTAGATTCACTAACCAAGACTTTTCGTGTTTTCTTTTTATCAAATGCAAACTTTCTACCACTCTAGGGTCTATATAACTATGGCTAGCCCCTGAATCAACTAAAATAGTAAATGGTTGGTTTTAGGGATGATTTTAGGGGCTAAATTTCTCTCATGGGCTAATTTTCCATGTTTTTTTCCAAAAAACGATTCTCTATTCTAAAAATGATTTGCCCAAATATTATAGGATAAAAATATTTTACCTTAAAAATCGCCAAAATTTTATACAAACTATATAAAATCTTTATAAATTTGAATATTTTTATAAACATATCGCCAAACATTTATAGTTGGCATATGAAGGATCAATAAGATTTGCCAAGGTTTCTATGTTTTAAAATAAATTTCCATCCTTAAAATCATCCCTGGTTGGTTTTTGATCATATCTTCTACTTCAATCACGTGCAACTGATACTCAATTTGCTTGTTGTCCAGGGCTGCATAGATCCTTGGAATTCTACTGCCCATGTCCTCCACTATTTCAGCTTGCTGAACATTGTGGAGAACTCTTACTTTATCATTTCTATGGGGGCAATATTTGTACCTATGTTTTTCTTTACAACCCCAACATTCCATAGGTGGAGGCCTTGACATTTTCCCACTCACATCAAATTTCCTGGGATCTGTAAGAGACGGTTGTCCTTGAGGACTATTTCTGAAAAAGGGTGGTTTATTTTCCTTCTGCCTCTATTCTTTCTTGAACTTTTTCTGGTCAACCCAAGCCTTCCAAAAGATAGGATTTTCTCTTTGTTGTTCAAATAATCACTTCTCTCTTCTTATCATTTATTCCATAGTCTTTGGGTCATCATACTAAATCGTATCCCCAATAGGAGGTAGTAATCCACTCAAGTACCTTTGAATCTTGACAAACTCATCTTTGATGAATAGAACATACTTCAGTAATTCCAAAAACTTTTGTTCATACTCATCAATGGTCTTGTTGTCCAACTTGAGTTCAAAGAACTATTTCATCTTTCTGTCATAATATCATTTAGTTAAGTATTTCCTCTCAAAATACCTCTTGAATTATTTCCATGTGATGTCCCTTTCCCTAATGTGTTGTACCTGCACAAGTTGATCCCACCACATGGATGCCTTTCCCTTCAATTAATACATGGAAATCCTACCCTCTGCATGAGAGGAATAATTCTACAGTTGAAACTATTTCCTCATACCCAACAACCAAGTTTCAACATCTTCCTCCTTCTTATGTTCTCCATCGAACGTTGGAGGCTTGATCTTGTTCATTTCTTCTTTCAATTCATCTATCCGAGATCTCCTGTGCTTTCTGGTAGGAGATGGGCTTGAACAACTGTGTACTTCCCTACTGGAATGCTTTGGGGAGCGACGACTATGTCTTCTGACACTCCTTGATCTTATTTTCCTCTCAGGGGTCCTGCGACTCTCTGTCTTGCTTGAGTCACTCTCCTTTTCCAATTTCTTTTCTATTCTTTCCAGACTCTTCAACATCCTCAAGTTGAATTCACCCTGCCTATCCATGAATTTCATGAGGTTTTGGCTATAAGCTTGGCGATCCTGGGCATATTTCTACAATATTTCAATGAGTTTCATCATATGTCCTTCCTTATCCATCTCTTTTCCATGCCCATTAGAGTTTGATCCTTCGACTCCCATGTTGACATTCCTTCCTTCTCTTCCATTCTCTGAATTGGAGGCAATCCGCACCTCTTCCATTCTCCGATCTAAATGACAACACTCTTCAGTTTTGGAACTTGCTAAGCTTCTGCAAACACATGTGCAGACAACAGGGATTTTTCAGGTCGTCATTCTTAGCAAATTCCACACATTCAAAACCATTCTGATTTAAGAAAACGCTTCGACTTCACAAATTTTCCAGGCTTTGCTTGGCTCTATAATTTTTTGGGACTTCAGAACTTCGGGTTTCGGGGTTTCAGTCCTCGACGCTCTCATACTCACTTTAGAGACTTCATGTTTCAGGGTTTCAGGGTAGAGGATTTACCGAATTCGCATAATTCAGGTGGAGTGATGGTCCATGTTTACCCAACATCCAAAGGTTAAAATCCTCTACAATTCTTTTGTCTTGAAAGATTTTGGTACTTTGGGACTTCAAGTTTTGGGGTTTCGATCCACGAGGATCCAACGGTTAAAATCCTCTATGGTTATTCCATCTTTGAAGATTTTGGGACTTCGGGACTTCGATTTTTGGGGTTTTGGTCCATGAGGATCCAACGGTTAAAATCCTCTACGTTTCTTCCATCTTCGAATATTTTTGGACTTAAGAACTTCGGGTTTTAGGTTTTCGGTAATCGAGAGTTCATGATGCAATGCATCCAAATCTCTTGTCGCTTCAATCCCCAAATTCTGATACACGAGTTCTTGTACGAGATCCAACGATCCTCGATGATTTGGATCTAATGATCCAGATTTTTTTTAGAGTTTCGTGAACTGGAAGTTCACGATGCAGCGACTCCATGTATTTTGTCGCTTCAATCCCTGAATTCTAAAAATTCGATTTCCTTACCCTCCGGGCCCACAACATAGTTGTCGCCCACCAAGGTAGTGACACATGGTGTCCTTAAGAAGGTCCACATCACTCCCAATGATGTCATAGGGCCCCACTAATTTCACTTTTCATTTCATAGTTTTGGACATAAGGAGTTCGTGCAACCACACATCTTGAACTTTCATTTGCCGAAATTACAAAATTACGGTCTATCATCTACTTGATCCAATGGTCCTGACGAATTCAGGATTTCCTATATTGTGACTTCCACACTCTTATGCAAATCCAAAGGGTTTTAAACCTTGTGCATGTTCTCCATATTTGACGGTCATGAGGGTTCTCCATTCCTCCCGAACAGATTCTATGGCTCCAACACTTTTGGTGTGGATTTCTCTCTCTCCCTATGGCCATATACCATAGCGACTGTAGTTTTATAATACCACTACACCTCCTGAGATTTATAACATGGTCAAGTAGCTCGTTGACACTCAGAAACATTCTGAGGTCTGAAATTAGTCATCCAAACACAATTT
>ML785280.1:949939-963709 GCA_009831015.1 Picea engelmannii
TACACCAATCAAAATTGAGTTGTATACCTCTTGTATTGTGAGCATTTTATTTTAAACTAAAAAATTGTTAAACACCATTTCCATTGAACACTTACTTTTTTCAATAATATTTTTTTCCATTTTATTTTAATAATATTGCATTAATTTTAAAAATATTTAAACATATTTTATATTTTCTATTGTAATAATATCTTGTTTCAAATTTTAACTCATTCCGATTTTTATTTTATTTTACGATCATTAAATATAAATTAAAGTTGAATTGAACATCTCTTTTATTTTGAATATTTTTTTAATTATTGTTCTCAAAATTAAATATAAGTTAAAAACATCTCTTTCATTTTGAGATTTTATTTTATTAAGGGTATATGAACTTTGAGGTGAATATATGTTCTAGATTTAGCATTTTTTTAATGACTATATGATAAAATTAAAGAAGATTTGATCACCTCTTCCATTTTAGTGTTTATTTTATTGTCACATCATTTTGAGCATTTTATTTTATCATTATCACACAAACAAAAAAAGAGTTGCACATCTCTTCTATCTCAAGATTTTATTGTATAAACATTACCTATAATTAATTTGGATCTCTTCTATCTTGAGAATTTTATTTTTATTACTATTGTACCAATCAAAGAAGAGTTGAACATCTCTTCTATCCTAGATTTGAGAGCATTGACTTCTTTAAGTGGTTTTTTTTTTCATTTTTTAAATTAATATTCTAACAACTAAAAACAATTTAAACATCTCTTCCACTTTTTGTAGTAACACTTTACTAATAATATCATATATATACCAATATCTCCATTCTAATTAATAAGTTGATTTACATTTAAAATTTGAAATTATTTAGAATCTTCATTTTGATAATTTAGTTGATTTTCATGTAAACTTATTTAGACATGTTAATCATTAGAATTAAATTGTAATTAATAGATCTATTCTCTAACAAAGTTAAGTAAATTAATACAACCTTTCCTAAAGTCAAGTGAATTAAATTGTAATTAATAGATCTCTTCTCTAACAAATTTAAGGAAATTAATACAACCTTTCCCAAAGTCAGGTGAAGACCCTTACAAAAATGTGGGTTTATCTGAATAATACTAAACCATGGCCTACGAATTGTTTTCCTAATGGAATTATGTTTCATACATGTTATATGAGTTGTACAAAGGGTATGTGTTGTTCATTGGCATGTCTAAAACATAATGCTTGAATGCATACCTCCTCCTTTGAATTCCACATTGGTTACCTTCTTCCAAAATCAAACATAAGTTTTCTTAAAGGAAATTGGTAGATGATGAAAATTTCTTCCTTTTAGTGCAGTTCATACCATCATATGATTTTGTTGGCCCTTGGTTATAGAAGGAAGTGAGGAAAAAGGAAGGAAAGGTAAAAAGCAAGCTTCGTGGGAGACACAGTAACTGTCACTGAGTTGAAGTGAGAAAAAGAGCAGGAAAGATGGAGCAAAGTGCGGAAAATCAAGTCATTGGACGAAGAGATCAGTGATGATAGATCAAAAAGGAAGAAGGATCGTGGACAACTCAGCAAAAAGAGAAAGCCATCATTGGATTCTTTGGAGAACCATGTGATGAAGAAGGAAAGACAGGTTAGCAAAGCCCGAAAAAAATGGGTCAAGATGACCTATGGTTTTAGACACCTAGGGTTTTGGTATATAGGGTTTTGGCACCTAGGTTTCGACCTAAGGCTATTAGTGAGGGATTGTAATGTATAAATAAAGGTCAAGAGGACCTAGGTCGGGTTGTTCATTGAGGGTAACATCATGAAGATGGGTAACACTTTTGCTTGTTTTATGACAAAAAAAACCGTATTTTCACAAGTTCTTGAACTTCCGGCATACAAAAGTATTTTTTTTATTTAGAATTTCACTTTACAGTAAAAAAAAAACTTGTGAATAATTTTGTTATATTTCTAATGACTATTTTTCAATTTTTTTTTATTAATATTTAATATGTCAATTTGACAATTGTTTAACAGTATGTTCCTTAAACATGAAAGGAATTATAATGAGTTATTGTTTTCCACAACAATGTATCTATTATTAAACTTATGTTTTTAAGAAATAAAATATACCGCAACAATCTACAGAGACTCTATTTTATTATGACTATAATTTTGAATCTAACGGATGAATATTATAATTTCTAGAATTTTTTTAAGTTGACCAAGATGAAAATGTTGTAGATTTTGAACACGTATTTTTCTACACCTTGTATCTATCTTAATTTTTACTTAAAAGTAAAATATAAAAATACCCTTTTGAAAAGAACAGTTTAACAATTATGAATATAAATTTTCCATAATTTTCGGTTGTGTATATTTATAGATATGGATTTTTCATTTCATCGAATCATAATCTCACCTAAAAATATTATTTAGTGATTTTTTTATAAAATTAAATAAAATTAGATAAAAACAATGAAAATGAAAAGAAATTATACCCAATGAAAGTAGATTCAATTTTAAAAATGTTGGTAACATTTCTCAAACTAAATTTTGAGTATTTGTAGGAGTCCGCTACCTCCAAAGATGAAGTAAGATGGAGAGAATTTGCAGTTTCCTGCAAACAGTCCCATTTTCAAGTTTTCAGCCGAAATATTCTTTCGGCCGAAACCTAGTTTTTAACGGAATCCGTTAAAAATAAACGTTTCAGCCGAAAAGCCTTTCGACCGAAATATGCTTACCAGGGGAAAATAATTCATCCAAAAAACGTTGTACATGAATTTCGAGTGCACCGTTAAATTTGACGTGAAAATGTTCGGTCGAAAACAACATTTGTTCCGCCGAAAAATTGCCGCTAGAAATTTTGGAGACCCGATTGTCACGAAAGTGTTACCCAAATTCATGATTTTACCCTTGAGTATTGGTATGATATTGTTGTTATAGCTCTGTTGTGGAGGGAGAGGATTGTATTGTGAGATATTCAACTGTGTGTGAAGATCAAGTCCTACAGCTGGGTGCTTAGGAAGGGGAGAGAAAGAGAGATAAGAAAGAAGATCTGCTAGTTGAGAGCGCAGATAAGAACTATATGCTTTACCTTAATAAATCATAAGCACAGTTCTATGGATGTAGCCCTAGAGAGAGGGTGAACCACGTATATTTTGTGTCATATGTGTGATTGATGCCTTGATCTCTATCATTGTTACATTGCTATTTGCAGTCTTCTGTTAGATCAGACCTATATCTGCGTAGGATAGACCTAGCTGATAAGTGATATATGAATGTTTTATTGTTGTTGTGATAGATCCACTTGATATTCCCCTGGTTGTAGAAATTCTTGTCCTGCAACCCCCCTCTTAGCTACTTTGGGTGAGACTGCATCTGCTTCACAGGTGCTATCAAAAGGGCCAGCATCTAGGGCTTGTTGGTGTGCTCTTGAAGTGAACCTCGGGTCTACCCCTATGCCAACAAATGGTTCTGTTGTTGGGACAGGAATCTGTGTAAGGGAATGTCAAGGTGCTTCCCATTGAAGACAGAGATTCAGAAGTGGATAGAGGATCAAGAGAGGCACTTCGTTGAAGACCAAAACAAGAACCCTAAGCTAAGTACCGAAGGTTGGCTGCAGAGACACATCTTCACTGATATTCACAAGATCTTATTTAGAGGAATCCATCAAGCTTTATACGAATGGTTAGCCAGGTTAGCCAATACCCAGTTCGAGATCAGATCTAGACCTCCTGTGGTCTTGACATTAGAGTTGATTAAGAAGGTTAAGAGAGTCAACAATGTTGTATCAAGGGCTGTAGATCAGTAGTTCGATAGTACCATTGGAGGGTATATCACCAAATTTGTTGTTGATAGAACAAAATCATATAGCCAGGCCGAGAGGTACTTCTTAAAAGGAACCAGAGGAAAATTTTTACAATTTCAGAAGATAAGAATCAAGATGTTGTTGCATGAAAAGAACGTCTTGAAGATACAATAGATTGGTTGGATCTGAAAAGGCTAATGTTCAAGAATTTGAAAAATGACAGTGACACAGAAGATAGAAATACGCGCAGTGGGAAAGTATTTCGAGGGGTTCAACTTAAGAACCTATTCAAGAAAAACTATAGAGATGAGGGTTTTTTATAGTGGAGAAGAGGCAAATTTGACAAATGAAGAACATTCAGAACCCACCAGAGCAAAGGAAGAGGAAGCTGAAGAACTTTGCTAGAATGAGCTAGAAACATCAGGAACTTCATAGACCACTGAATTAAGTAATATCAATCCTTATGTTATTTCAGAAACACTAAGTAATCATAATATTCCAAATCACCAGAGTCTGCGGACTACTATTAGTAGTAGTTCAACATCTACTCAGACAAGAAACCTAGGCAGCTCTATGGAAGATGAGATGAGGCTCCATATATTTAGAGGAGATGGATCTGAAGATATTGATCAACACTGGTTTCTATGCAAGGCCATATGAAACATTAAAAATATTACCGATGAAGTTTTTAAAAGAAACCACTTTAGCACTATGTTGAGGGATCGTGCGTTGAGCTAGTACATGAAGATTTTCCAAGGACTTGCATAGCCTAAGACACTAAATGAGATCAAGAACACATTGATTGCAGAGTTTAAAAAACTTAAGTCGGAGTCACAATTTATTACTGAGCTGAAGGAGATCAAACATAAGGTACCAGAGATTCAAGACCCTAACAAGTCGATTGACTTTTAAGATCCCAGATGAGCAGAACAAATAATGGTTCATTGCTACTCTTTTACCACACATTATATTTTCCATGATGTAGTAGAAGATTTCATCATAGGCAGAACATTTGGAGATTTCCCTAAAGCTTGAATCAACACCTATGGCAGAATCTACCTCGGGCATGAGCCAGATCTTGAGCCAACTGACTAGTTTGTCTCTACAGGTTGAGGATATGAAGAAGGACAAGGGGAAGGACAAAAGAGAAGATATCTAGTGTGAAAGATGTAGATCCGAAGGTCATGATAAAGAAAATTGTCCCCTATTTCATGAATATTTAGCTTCAGGAGCACCGAGCCCCTTGAAGCAATTTAACCTTCCCTGGTGCAAAGTATGCAGAAATCAACATCACCCTAGTGAGCTTTATTATATGCAGAAGTATGTTCAGACACCCAAAAACTTGTACAACACATTCTGTAAGTCTGTAGGGAAAGATGATAGATATTGTAGGGCTTTTGACCTGATGCATGAAAGATCAAGAGACATATACAAGATCCAAGGTGAAGTACACTAAGAAGGAAACAATGCACAATATAATTCTCCAGGAAGAGGAAGTTTCAATCCCCACGGTGGATACAAAGGACGAGGAAGAAGATTTGGTATGGTTTGAGGCCGAGGACAAGTAATCTGTTACAATTGGACTCAACCAAGACATTTAGCGAGGGACTGCCAAAACCCTTGCACAACCTGCAGTTATTGCAATTCCTTCTAGCATGTCATCAAGGACTACCCTATGTTTTTGGCTAAGATTCAAGAGAGAGGAGGACCCCAACAGAAGCCACGAATAAAATTAATCAAAGAAAAATCTCGCAAAGTTGATCCTAGAATTATTTTTATTACAAGAGGAGGCACTGCTACAAGACAGGATAGAGTAACCAAAGAGAAGATTGCAGAAGACTCAGGAATCAGAAAAGCTGCAGAAAAGACCCAGATTTTTTATGTAAAGAAAGAAAGGAAAATATTTGAAGAGGAAAGGAAATAATTGAAAGAAGATCAAGGGTGTTCTTAAAAAACACAACCATAAATAAGAGAATATGGAATGCCTCATGCATTTGATCAGTCTTCTTCACCCAAAGAGGGAAAATAGGTAAGTAAACTTGTCAGTTTCTTATATATGTTTCTAGAACTGCTTAAAGAATGGAAAGCTATACAAGAACTGCAAAATCTGGTTCAACAGTATGAGCTAGGAAATATAGACCCCTTACTGAATAGGTCAATACACCAAATTGGTAAGAAGAGAAGGACAAATAAAGAATTACACTTGAATGCTCAGATAGGAGAGTATGATATAGACTATGTGGTCATGATGAATCAAACATTCACACTGATGGGGAAACCCAAGCTTATATAATCCACTATCAGGCTTCATATGGCCAATAAGCAAGTTGTCAGCCCATTTAGATGATTAGAGCATGGCCCAGTGCACATCAACGGAGTAAGAACCTTTGCAAATTTTGAGGTAATTGAAATTGTTGATGATAGCTGCCCTTACACTTCATTGCTAGGAATTGATTGGGCCTTTGACAATTCTACTATTGTTGATCTAAAGAAGAGGTGTATGACATTTGAAATATATGGCGTTAGGTTCATTTCACCCTTATATCCAGATGAGGGTCCTCGATACATAGATCCTATCAGAGAAAAAGACCACACGTACGAACTAGAAAACATCTACAAACTAACAACCAGACAACAGGACTATATCAATCCTACAGCCGATGGGAATCTGATTTGGCAAAGAGACAACACATGTTCATTAGACTCAGAAGAATCACTGGAGAACTGGAAGAACCATATGTATGAAGTCTCTACCAGAAGATGCACTAGACTAACCAAAGAGGTTCGCTGGATCAGCACAACAATGAGTAACTTACCCACATTTGATGGGTTGAACCCTTTAGAAAACTTCTTATCAGAGTTTGAGACAAGTGTACCAACACATAGAGGTTTTTGGTAATGGATGAGGCCATGAAATCCACACCAAGAAGATGGTGGGGGATGCACAAAGGAAACATTACATATTGGACACAATGTCGAACCTTGATGACAACGCATTTCTCAGGACAAGTAGGAAGCTGTGAAGTGAGGTGCAGAGGTCAAAGTTGCCCAAAGGACCATGTGATAAGCTGTGAAGAGGCCTAGAGTGACATTCCTTGACAACAATGGGTGCACATATTCATTAACATGATGGACAAGATCCCTATCAACTGGTACCTTTAAGCGGAGTTGCGCCTCATCACTTCAGATTGGGAATGTATGATCCAGAATTTTGTAACCACCTTTTTGTTTGAGAGTGAATTTTCTTTAGTAGACCAAGAATTATATATTGTGAGACATAAATTATTTAAGGATGCATCTGGCCTCCCTTTGGAGTAAGAAGAGGATGAATGGATTGCGCCATTCCAGAAATTGCAAGATGTTACAACATTAATGTCGATGAAGATGATGATCTGAGGAAGGTAAACATCACTGAGACAGAAGGCCATAGAAATGTGGAAGGAACAGGAGTTGAGCTACCATTCATAGGACAACCAATCAAAGTAAAGAAATTCAATATTGGGATAGAGGAGACATTGAAGCTTGCCAATGTTAGAGATTATTGGGATGCTGCTACCATTGACAAGATTACAGAGTTATTGCACGAATATCAGGACTTGTTCCCGACCAAGTTCACTCATATGAAGGGAATCAAAGGGCCTATGGGTGAGATGATAATACCTTTGAAACCAGATGTGAATCCAGTCAAGAAAAGACCTTATAGACTAAACCTGAAATATAAGGAAAAAGTGAAGATCGAGCTCGACAGAATGCTGGAAGCAGGGATTATTGAACCTGTCGAAGAGTCAGAGTGGATCAGCCCTATGGTGGTTACAAGCCAAGAAGACAAGATACACTAGGATCTGTCTGGACCTAAGAATGTTGAATGAGGCCTATCTGGATGACCCTTTCCCTACACCATTCATAGACAAAGTTTTGGATAATGTGGGAGGCCAAGAAGTATATTGTTTTACATACATATTTTTGGGATACCATCAGATCCACATTGCCAAGGAGGACCATCATAAGACTACATTTTCCACAAAGTGGGGATCCTACCAATATAAAGTAATGCCATTTGGATTGAAGAATGCCCCAACCATCTTTTCTAGGTTGGTGGTCAAAGCATTCAAAGAATTTTTTCATAAATTTTTAGAATCATACTTTGATGACTCGACTGTTTTTAGTTTGTTGAAAATTCATATTGACTGTCTAAGGCCAATGTTGGACAAATGCAGGTAGTGTCAAATTGCTTTGAATCTAAAGAAATGCATCTTATTATCACCATTTGGAGTGCTATTACGTCATATTGTATGCAAGCAGGGATTGTTGGTTGAACAATTTAAAATTGCAATTATAGTTGATTTGCCACCTCCTACTTTAGTCAAACAACTGCACACTGCACTGGGCCATACTAGATATTACAGAAAATTTATCAAAGGATATGCCAAAATTACAACATCAATGAAGAAGTTGTTGAAAAAGGACTATCAATATGAGTGGAGAGATGAATGTCAGCAGAGCTTCGACACACTGAAAAAGAACATGGTCACAATGCCCATTCTGACTTTTCCATATTGGAGAAAATGATTCCATGTGCATGTCGATGCATCTTATATTACATTAGGATTAGTATTGGAACAACCTAGAGAAGGGGACATTGATCATCCATTAGCATTTTCCAGAAGGAAGTTATCCACAACCCAAGTTAATTACACGACTACAGAGAGAGAGGGACTAGCCATAGTGTATGCACTGCAAAAATTCTGCCACTACTTGTTGGGAGGACACTTTAAAATGTTTACTGATCACTTTGTGTTGAAGTACCTAGTCAACAAGCCAATGTTGGGGGGGCGAATATGCAGATGGCTTCTGTTGTTTCAAGAATATGATTTTGAGATCATAGTTAAGCCAGGAAGAATGAACAAGGGCCCGGATCACTTATCAAGGTTGGAACATGGCGAATAACCTACCAGTTTGGAGGATACATTACCGGATGCACAGTTGCTCGCCATTAGAAATATTGATGACCACTTTGTAGAAATAGTCCATCTCCTGTCAATAGGAATGGCTCCAAGTGAGTATACAATTCCTCAGAAGAAACAACTAGTGGTCCGTGCTATAGAATTTTCACTTATAGCTGGACAACTGTACAAAATGGGACCGGATGAAATATTAAGGAGGTGTGTTATTGGGACAGAGAAACCACTAATCCTCACAGAATCTCATGAAGGCATCGCAAGAGGACATTACGTAGGGAAAGAAACTATGCAGAAGGTTCTGTGAGCTGGCCTTTGGTGGAATACATTACCCAGAGATGCTAAAGAGTATGCCAGAGCATGTGATGTATGCTAGAGAATTGGAAAACCATCCTAAAGAGATGAAATTCCATTAGCACTGCAGATGACCCTACAAGAATTTGAAAAGTGGGCCATTGACTTCATGGGACCTATAAACCCACCAAGAAAGTGCACAGGAGCAAGGTACATTATTACTACGACAAAATACTTAACTGGATGGGATGAAGCCAGAGTAGTCAAGGATTGTAGTGCAAGTACAACCGTGCATTTTATATTTGATGACATAATAACTAGGTTTGGATGCCCTAAGATCCTTATGAGTGATCAAGGTACACACTTCATCAACAAGACAGTTGAAGCCTCGACAGAAGAATTTACAGTCCACCATCAGAAGAGTACACCTTACCATCCACAAGAAAACATAACGGTTGAAGCATTCAAAAAGATCTTGGAGACATCATTGACAAATATTTGCAGCGTGAATAGGGATGACTGGGGTTTAAGAGTACCAGTAGTACTCTGGTCTTATAGAACCACTTGCAAGAAATTAACAATGCAGACCCCCTTCAAGTTGGTTTATGGTCTTGAAGTTGTTGTCTCGATGGAATACTTAGTACCAATCCTAAGAATTGCTACATTTACAGACATGGATGATATCGGCACTATTCGCGAGAGGCTTACACAATTGGTTGAACTAGAAGAAGATAGATTCATTGGAGGATTCCATCATCAAGTTCAGAAGGAATGAGAAAAGGCCTATCATGATAAGCACATCAAGAAGAAGACATTCAAGCAAGGTGATTTAGTACTAGTGTATTACAATAAGTTTATCAAACACCCTAGGAAGTTCAGAATGCATTGGCTCAGACCATATGAGATTTCCCATGTTACAGAAGGAGGAGCTACACAGTTGAAGACATTGAAGGGAAACTAGAAGGGAGGATTGGTGAATGGGAGCCAGCTGAAGTTGTACTATGACAACCATCTACCTTGCACCTCTTAGTAAAAGAATGAGCGAAAAGGTCTAGGTACCAGGTGTAGTTGATACTTGGTACCAGACACAGAAAAGACAATCTGCACAAGGATGGAAAGGAGGCATAAAACAAAAAGCAAGGGTTGCACTGTGCAGACCAAAGTTGAAGTAAAACAAGAGAATCAGATTTGAGGTGCCCCGGGATGAGTTACAGGTGAGTGTTGGGGGTCTGTTGGCCATTGGTTATGGAAGGAAGTGAAGAACAAGGAAGGAAAGGTAAAAGGTGAGCCCCGCAGAAGAAACAGTAACTGTCACTCTATTGAAGTGAGAAAAAGAGCAGGAAAGATGGAGCGAAGTGCTGAAAAGAAAGCCGTTGGAGGAAGAGATCAGGGATGACAGATCAACAAGGAGGAAGGATCATGGACAACTCAGCAAGAAAATAAATCCATCATTGGATTCTTTGGAGCACCGTGCGATGAAGAAGGAAAGATAGGCTAGCAAAGCCCAAAAAAAGTGAGTCAAGTTGACCTAGGGTTTTAGACACCTAGGGTTTTGTTATCTACGGTTTTGGCACCTAGGTTTCGACCTAAGGCTATCGGTGAGGGATTGTAATGTATAAATAAAGGTCAAGAGGATATGGGTTGGATTGGTCATTGAGTATTGGTATGATATTGTTGTTATAACTCTGTTGTGGAGGGAGAGGATTGTATTATGAGATCTTCAATTGTGTGTGAAGATCAAGTCCTCCAGCTGGGTTCATAGGAAGGGGAGAGAAAGAGAGAGAAGAAAGAAGATCTGCTAGTTGAGAGCGCAGATAAGAACTGTATGCTTTACCTTAATAAATCATAAGCACATTTTTTTGGATGCAGCCCTAGAAAGAGGGTGAACCACATATATTTTTCGTCATATGTGTGATTGATGCATGGATCTTTGTCATTGTTACATTGTTATTTGTAGTCTTATGTTAGATCAGACCTATAGATGCACATGATAGACCTAGCTAATAAGTGATATTTGAATGTTGTATTGTTGTTGTGATATATCTACCTGATATTCCCCTGGTTGTAGACATTCCTGTCCTGCAACCCCCCTCTTAGCTGCTTCAGGTGAGACTGCATCTGCTTCGTAGGTGCTGCTGAAAGTGCCAGTAGCTAGGGCATGTTGGTGTGCTCTTGGAGTGAACCTCGGGTCTGCCCCTATGCCAACAACTTTGAATGTTTAAAGTGTTTTCTACTACCATATATTCTCAAATAAGTTTTGCATGGTTTAACATGTTGTCTACTATCATATATTCTTAAATATATATGCAATGTTACAATCTTCTATGTTTGACAGTTCAATTATTTCTTGTCTATCTATTGAGTTTGTATATTCTTAAATATATAAACAACAACACATTCTTGTATTATTGACTTTGCATATTCTTAAATAGATAAATAACAATTCACATTCTTGTATTATTTCACTTTAATTTTGTCTTTTCATTTGTTTAGTAGATCTCATATGCCTATCTTTCCTTTAGTTTTTCCCTTAGTTTTTTTTATTAGTTAAGTGCATCTAGATGTAACAAATTTATTTAACAGATCTCATATGCATATCTTTCCTTTAGTTTTTTCTTTATTGTAACCAATTTATTTAACATATCTCATATGCATATCTTTCCTTTAGTTTTTTTTGTTAGTTAACTGCATCTATGTAACCAATTTATTTAACAAATCTCATATTCCTATCTTTCATTTAGTGTTTCCTTTCATTTTTTTATTAGTTAAGTGCAGATCTATTATCTCATATGCCAATATTTCCTTTAGTTTTTCCTTTTTTATTACTTAAGTGCATCTATGTAACCAATTTATTTAACATATCTCATATGTCTATCTTTCATTTAGTTTTTCCTCTCGTTTTTTTATTATTTAAGTGCACATCTTTGATCTCATATGCCTATCTTTCCTTTAGTTTTTTTTATTAGTTAAGTGCATCTATGTAACCAATTTATTTAACAGATCTCATATGTCTATCTTTCATTTAGTTTCTCCTTTAGTTCTTTTTATTAGTTAAGTGGATCTATGATCTCATATTCCTATCTTTCCTTTAGTTCTTCCTTTAGTTTCTTTTATTAGTTAAGTGCATCTATGTAACAAATTTATTTAGCAGATCTCATATGCCTATATTTTCTTTAGTTTTTCCTTTAGGTTTTTTTATTGGTTAAGTGCATCTATGTAACCAATAGGGTCATTAGTAACTAGAAAAAAAATGTTTTAATATAAAATTAATATGGTAAAATTATTCTACCAAAATTATTTGATGATATGTCAATAGAATCATATTTTTGACAATCCACATTGAACATAAAATGAAACATTTAAACTAATACACACTTTTAATATAAATATAATCTGCTAAAATTATTTGATGATATGTCAACAGAATCATATTTAAATTAATACATAGCAGAAAAGTGTTTAAGAGTTTGATCATATTTTCGACAATTCACAGTGAGCATAAAATGAAACATTTAAATTAATACATAGCAGAAAAGTATTTGAGAGTTTGATCATATTTTTGTTAATCCACAGTGAACATAAAATGAAACATTTAAACTAATACACAACATAAAATTATTTAAGAGTTTTATGATGAATTTAATGCATTGTAAAAACAAAAATTTACAAAACATTAGTTCATTACTAGTTAACGTTGCCACTTTTTTTCCATCAACTTTGAGAAATCAAATATGAGACAATAAATTGTTATTTTGAATTCCAAAATTATGATATATATATATATATAATCAAAGTTTGAATAGTTACACTATAAAATACATAAGTTCCACATCCATTTTAGGATGATAAAAAAAGCTAAGACATTTAATTCCAAACTTCTGGACTCTAAGACATCACTTTAAGATAGATCACTTCATACCTGAAATTCAAGCCTGCAAAAAAAACAGAATTCAAAAATTAAAAATTTACAATTCAAACATGCGAAATAATACATAATTCAAAAATTGTGATTAAAACAAAATTGACATACATACCAAAAGATTTAAGTCTCATCCCCCAACATACTCTTTCCCACAAAATATATTGTAAACATATTTACCACCAAATATAATTTATACATCTGTAACAATAAAAAACAATAATAAAAAAAACAAATAACACATATTAACATATATACTATAACTAAATATTAAGTAAAACAATAAGAAATATTAACATACACAACCACAGTTAAACAAATTTAAGATAATTATTCCCCAATTAAGAGTACATGATTTAAACAATTTGTAAATCTTATCTAAAATCTTAAATAAAATTAAAGAGAAAAAAATTGTTTTTGGTAAAACAAATTGTGAGTTAGAGTTAGATAATAATCTGAAAATAAATATAGAACTATGTATGAAGAAAGTTCACAAATCTCCATATTAAGATATTATTCCAATGAAATACTTATCTCCTTGTGGATAAAGTCCCAAATCCTTCAAGTGAAATTCTCCTTGTGGATAAGGTCTCAAATCCTTTAGGTGAAATTCTCCTTATGGACAAGATCCCAATTCCTTAAAAAATTCTCATCCCAGGTGATGTTATTTGATCATATTTACACAACAATAAAATACTAATCTCATCTGCAGTTAAATACTTCTCTCTTCTTCTACGGTGGTCATATAATCAAATTCCACAATGCCCTTTTGTAACAACCTCCTCGTTATGACAACAACTCTTTCACAGGTGCAATTTTTTTTT
>ML785280.1:964030-987052 GCA_009831015.1 Picea engelmannii
ACTGACTACTCGCCCATCCTACCCTGCAAAGGTTAGGACCTCCAAGACACATAAGAAATGCTCAAGCTCAGGTTCCCATCGATTTTAACCATTTAAGGTCTTAGGGCTGGCAACTGTTCTGAGGAACATGGAGGTGTCTACATCCCGCCCGACACAAGCAGACCACACAATGCAAGAAAACCAAGTACTACAAAATCAAGGACAACCATGACCTCTATGGGAGACACAATTTAGAAGGACTCCAACATCGACCTACCACTATTGAGACTCAAGACTTTAATCATAGACCAATTACTCCATTTGTTTTTCATTAAGAAATGAGTTACCAACCCAGTCTTAAACAATGTACATTAAGTAATTGCAAGTCCCTGTTTACTGAATCATAATGAAACTACCACAACATCACCATAACATAACCATATTGTCGCCTTCTACATCACATTATCAGTGCAATTAAAATAATGATGACTTTACCCTTTGTTTGTTACTAGTAACAACGGAACTACAAAAACTTGACCATAATAACCATGTATTTACTTTCATAATAGCATAGCATTGTAATTTGAACTAAGAATGGCTTTCATTACAAAAACTTGTAAATAAAATAATTGAGGATTAACCCAATAAATTAAAATCAAAGGGAACATATTGTATATCGGATTGTAGAAGAATTTCTTTTATTGCAAATCGTAACCTTTATTTCAACTGGAAATCATGTTCTTTTAATTACACCTGATGTTCATAATTCTGCTCACCATATGATCAATTAGCATTGTAAATTAACTACTAATGAGTTGTCATTACAAATATATTGAAAATAACATAATCGATGTTCCTAATTCTGCTCACCATATGATAACTAGCATTGTAAATCAACTACTAATGACTTGTCATTACAAATATATTGAAAATAACATAATCGATGTTCCTAATTCTGCTCACCATATGATAACTAGCATTGTAAATCAACTACTAATGACTTTTCATTACAAGACATGGTAAATGACATAATCGATGATGTACATGATGAATTAAAATCAAGGGAAACATTAGGTGAATCGGATTGTAGAAGAAATTCATAGCACGGTATTTTAAACAAAAAGGCTTTCCATGATTGTAATTAAAATAATCGATGATTACATAAGCCAGCTAGGTAGTTGATTATGGAACATACTAACATGCTACCTGCCAGTTGTCAAGAAAGGAAACCTGGCGATCATAAATAGCATTAAAGGGCGTTAAGACCACTCGGCGCCAGGCAGGGGTAACACAGGCGTTAAATTAGAAATCACTTGGCTGGCTGGAACTAACTGTCACTAAACCTCTGTCATCCTGAAGGAGAAGGCTACCAATAAAACTCAGTGAATGGAAACAACCGAAATAAAAACGACAGAGGTGAGGTTATGGGTGGAAAATGAGGCATTCCTCACCGTAATTTATCGCAAAACGCGGAGAAACAAACAAGAGGACGCAGAAGGAAATTCCTTGCTTTACTTCCAAAGATTAAATAACGGTGTTATGAGTACACCAGACGAAACGAAGTCTCAAATCCCAAGTTACAAACGAAAATGCTAAAAGCCTGTTGCCAGAGCGAAATCTCCTATCCAAATTTCAAAATGGAAATTCCCAACACCCCTGAATGCCATGACTTCCGAACAGCCCGAAGACCAACTCTGGACTAATTTAATTGATCTGGTGAGGATTTGAGATCCGGATTGACTACATTGAAATTATTTCAACGATTAGACTGTGTGGATTATTAGGGTTTAAAACATAACAATAGTTCAGCTCAGGAAGAAAAATGGATTAAGAATGGTCGTTTGAATATGCCAACAGTAAGATATAAACACCCTCATCATTACCAACGGCCATAAACATATATAAAATGCCCACCATCATTTATACACACCTACAACAATACAAATGCCCACAGTAAGATATAAAAGAACCCTCTGTAAAAATTAAATGCCCACGGCAATATGAAAATGCCCATGGCAATATGTAAAAACCCAGATTAAAACAAAATGCCTACGACAATTATGAAAATGCTCAGATCAACCAGAACGTCCACAGCAATATAAAAATGCTCAGTTTAAAACAAAACGAACTCCATAAATGCCAATACACAATCCAAATAACAGAATCCCAATCACTCCATCCCTTGGCTAAGGTTGGTCGTAAACACTCAAGGAAGTATATCCAGAAAGCAAAAAAAAACATTACTCAGTCCCAAATATCAATCGAAATACAAGACTAAATAAAACTTAAGCTCTTCCCAGTATAAAATGATGCACAGCCCGACGGAGACACAATCAAAGGATAGATATAAAATAAACCGCGTCCAGATGTGGAATGGTACCCAGTCCCAACTATAACTGCAAACACTTAGAAAGGGATAAAAAAAAAATCACAGTAACTAATTATGAATGAAAATGCCAAGAACAGCAAGCATATGCCAGTATAATATTCACAATATCATTAATCCAAATGCAGCTACCAGGATATGTCATATCAGACTATTCATCAATTTCACAACGCCATTACCACACATTTCTTATGTAAATAACCAGGTGGAATTCAAGGCATTAACTATATAAATGACAACGCAACCCTGTATATGCTTCCATGCATTCTAACTATATCATTGTTTGTCACTGACAGTAAGATTATACAGCAACAAAATTACAGCGAAAATCCAATCCGAGCATTCTACTCTACCAATTAACAAGCGTGCATTTTTCCTTATCGCCCGCCTTGAATGTTGTCTGTTAGCACATGGTAAACTTCCTAGAGGTTGAAAAAGAAGAAATCTACTAAGGTAACCTTATCCAACCACTTTTAAAGCTGGGATCTAACCCTTCCAGCTTCAGAGAGGGATCTCTCCAGAAGATTTAACTTTGTTTTAATTTCAAGTATTAGGCTAGGTATAGAAGTTGTAGGTTTTGTTGTAAAAGAGTTTTTGGAGTTGGTTGAGACAGTCTACACATCCATTGGGCTATGGGGTCTGTATTTAAA
Source organism: Picea engelmannii (assembly GCA_009831015.1). Taxonomy (NCBI): domain Eukaryota; kingdom Viridiplantae; phylum Streptophyta; class Pinopsida; order Pinales; family Pinaceae; genus Picea; species Picea engelmannii. Next base: position 967,046 of record ML785280.1, read on the forward strand.
AAAATATTCGATGAAACTAGAAATGCTAAAGAAAACTTTCACAGGGTGAGATAATACCCTCACTAGATCTTTATAAGTTAAAATGATGGATAGAAGAAAAGATAAGGAAAATAACTTCAATTAACAAGCAGTTAAGAATTTCTTAATTGAAGATATTGGAAGAAAAACACTAAAATCTTTAGAATCGAAAACAAGGTATCATAGATAAATCCTGCAACATTACGCTATTCATAAAGATTAGTTCCGGAAAACAAAATGATTACAGAGAAAGGAAAACATTCACTTAGAAAATTAACGTCACCAGTGAAAATACGCAAGAATCCTGAAAATGCCTCTTCTTTATTAATGGTCGATCTTTCAAAAATCTTACAGTTTTGATAGCAATAGGGTGTGTGAATCAAAAACCCCCAATACCTCAGAAAATGAAGTATTTATAATACAAAATACAAGTGTTTTTGTCATAACTGATAAGGACGTGCTCGTGCTATTTTTAGACTAACTAACTTAACTAATCAAAACCGCTTGATGACTCGATACAACTGTTTGCTGAAATTCTGGGGTAGGCTGTTGGCGAGGTGCCTTCGCAACCTCTTCTGACTGGACAGGTGACTGGATGGTGACAGCTCATCTACTAATCTAGTAGATCACACAGTTCTTCCCATCTGAGATGACCTGGCATTGTGACTTTAAGCAATATCCGATTTACTTCATCCATGTCTGTGTACTTAGCAAATGTACGCTTGATGATGAATATGTGCTTAATCTCATGTTGGATACTAATATCCAACTGCAAGGCATCTATGAATGTTTTTCCTGTGATGCTTCCCTGTATACCTGCAAACTTGGAACTGTCCTTAGACACTTCAGTCAACCTTTTCTTGTAATCAGGGAGTGTCATTAATTTGTCATTAATGACCTTCAGCCCAGGCAGGCCTTTCCTTTGAAGATCATCTATCTTATTGAAAAACTTCTGCACTCCTTGATCCATTACTTGAATCTTTTCCTCAAGCTGAAGCATGAGACCTGTTTTGGTTAGAACCCTTTTCACCTCCAATATAGTTTTTGTCCTATCCTCAATCTTCAATTCTTCGAGTTCTTCCCTAGTCTTGGAATTCAGGAACCTTATGATTTCATTAGCTTGTGCTGGCATGTCTCCCAGCTCTATTCTGATTTTCTCCACAGCCTGTTTACTTCTCTCGAGCAACTCATTTTGTTCAAACATGATTTGAACCATTGGCTAGATTTCGTTTATGGATTTGGAAATATCTATCCACACAATTTCTTTGACCTCAGCCAAAGTTTTTCCTGCCAATGCCTGTTTCTGGAGCTGCTGTAGCTCCCTCCTGATTTTCTCATTCACCTGTTTCTCTTTGGACAGACTCGTCTGGAAAGAATTCTTTAGCTCTTGGAGATTTTCCACTTCTTTCTTAAGCCTACTGATTTCTGACTCTTGCAGGTTCATTCTCTCCATAGACTTGGCCAGGTCTGTTGTTCCCTCTGGTAATGACACTGATGCAGCAAATGGAATGGCTGTCACTGTTGCTGTGCTCAATCCTACAATTGGGATAGCACTTAATGGGATTCCTTCCATTGTCTTTGCCTGCTCTTTCTCTTTCAGCAGTCTTTCCATCTCAGCCTCCATCTCTTTTAGCTGAGCATTCTGCTCCATGAGTAACTTCAGCATCTCATCCTTTTCACCTTCTTTTCGGCTATCTCCTTTGCCTGTGGGTCCTCTATCGGAGGGATCTTGAGTTGTTTTCTTAAGTATGTGATGTCAACATTTTTCTTTTTAATCATCTCTTCGGCTGCCTTGACGTTCGCAGGGTCGTAACCGATCTTGAGGACCAGCTCCTCCAACGTCTTTATTCTGTTGTCTTTCGCGAAAGATGATATTTTTTCCAGCTTAAGTTGGCTATGGGCATTGTTCAAATCTATCCGAAACTTTGATGAAGAAGATGAAGCGAGGGCCAAAGTGTGGAAAACCATCTCCCCAGTTTGGTTGTGCAGATCCATCTGATCTACTGGATGCACGTCTTTCGCTTGAAATTCAAATGTGGCCCTTTTGTAATCTGATATCACCTTGGGATCCGACACTTGTGCTTGGAGGTAATCCATATGCATCCTACCTTTTTCTGTGTCAAATGCTGAAAGAAGCCTATCCTAAGATGTGGACGACTGCTTCTGAAACTGGGCATATGTGCTGCTAGTGAGAGTCTGGTTTTTCTTCTTGATCAAATCATATTTTTCAAAAAAGCCCAACTTGGGCCCAGTCTTACTCGGCGGAGTATCTAAGGGAGAATCCGTGGATTTTAATGCTTTTGTAATCCCCTTGTGCTGACTCGAGCCGAAAGGTAGAGTGACTGGCTTGACCCCTATGGTGGTCACTGTGGTAGATGGGACTTATTGTTCTATTGTTGTGTCGGGCATTGAAACTGTCTTTGGCCTTTTGGTGTGCATCTTAAACTCCTCGGATGACACCTCTGTTACAGGAGGGGATGATTCCTACAGGGCCTCTTCTCTTTGGGAACCTGAGGTGTAGTGGTGGGTGGTGCACTTGTCGAGGGCCCCTTCTTTTCCACATCAACTGGTTGTTCCACGTCCATCAAAGTGTTGGGCTCCCATTCAGTCTGATTTGTGAATTCCGCGATCTCCGGCTTGGGCTCATGAGCATAAGGGACATTCTTATTTTTCACCCTCATGTCTAAAATGATCCCGCATGGATCGTAGTGCCAGGTGAAACTCATAGGGAATTTGATCTCCTTCAACATTCTGTCTACATCATCCCCTGCGCCTCGGCTATTGCAGATGAAAGAACCGATCTGCCCCTTGATTCTCAATTGCTATTTTTTCTTCAGGGAGACAAAATGAATGTCATCAGAATTCATTATTTGCCTAATATATTCCAATGCAAAAATCCTTACCGACAAATATTGAGGGAGTTTGTAAGGCGCCAATTCGCACCCATAAACTCTGATCTCAGTGTGATTCTGGTACAAGTACCAGTCTCCTGTCTTTGCATCGTCCAAGAGATGCAAAACTCTCCGGACTTCATCATTTATTAGTGGCTCAGGCATGCCACTCAACATACTTACCACAGGATGGTAAAACTGGTCAATGAAAGCTTTTAAGTCGTATTCAAAAGAGTTATGTTTCAGAAGAGAAGTCCACGATGTGACTTGCTGTGGGCTCCCGTCGGCGTCCATCTTCTGCATGGATAAATTGAACCTCTCAGCTTGAAAATAGATGAACATGTAAGCCAGAATGGATGAATACCTAAACATGCCCTCTGTGGCGAAATTCACAAATTGTTCATGGATATTATTTGCCAAGAAAGTGTTGTAGTCGAACTGCGTGGTCGACTATTCATCATTTGAGAAGATGGACAAAAAACCCAGGATGGGATCATCTACCCATTCATCAGAATAGTAACCAAGCAGGGCATACAGGGAAGAAATGATTTGATTTCCTTTGGTGGAAAACATGGAAGAAGGGTAAGGGGGATTGGTGGAAGGGAGTGGAGCGAAAGTGGGGAGAAAAAGCTCGAATATCTGAGCTCTCTGAGGGAAAGTCATTTTCTGATATAGCTCGGTGAGGATTTCTAAATTGAATGGGGACGCATATTCCACGCGGGTAATTTTCATCATCTGGTCAATATCCTCGGGGGTGATGAAGAAAATGACGTCTCAAGATGAAGAAACAATGGCTTTCTGGTCGGGGATGTAATGGGCCTGGCATTTGAGGGAAAACTAGGGGAAATGATGAATTTGAGGAAAGAGATACAGGGGCAAATTGGACTCCCAGAGTCCAATTTCGTCGCTCTTGTCTAGAAATACCTCCCGGAGCCATGATGCAGATCAGAAAAGTCAAAACTGCAGATAACATCTGCTATCAAATGATCTTTGTCGACCAAGGGAACTTTATCCAGGTCAACAGGAGGAGGAAGAAAGGGATTCTCTTCTTCTTCCGCTTGTTTTGTCTTTGATACCATTTCAACAACTGTACTTGCAATAAACAATACGTTAGTGGGGTCGACTAACTGCGGGTGAAAGAGATGCGGAAGCAATGGAGGAATGGGAGGTTTCTGGCGCGACGGATGAATAACGAATGAAAAGGGAAATGGTAGTTTTATTCAAAAATGGGTCGGTTTGGCGCGGGAGAATGGTCAGCATGACAATGGGCATATTATCCAGTTATTAATGGACAACGGGCCACTTGGGGTGACATGGCGGGTGACGGCGGCCAAAACATACGGAGGGTGACGTGGAGGCAGGTGATTGGAGGTAAAAGTCGCCGAAGGGGGATGGTCATGAATGGAAAGGGTAAAGGCCTGATAGCAGGGACTGGCAGCAGTTATGGGATGGGAATCAGCCTCGAGAACAAGTGGGACAAGTGGACTTAGTGGAGGATGACATCCCGGAGTGATGGAGGCTGTCAGACGGCATAAGGTCAAAAGATTTCCAGACCAATCGGACAATGCCAACTATAAAATGGGCGTATTGGAAAGAATATTCTTTCTGGACCTCCCCCCTTTGATTAAAAACAGAACACCAAGGGGGGTCCAAAATCCATCGTGATCCATTGATCTACGCACTTGTTTCCTGAGCGCAGATCTTAGCGCGCTCCTTAATACCCATTCCGGACCGCCCCCCTCCATTAAAGGCAGAACAGACGGGGGGGTCTGGAATCCAATGTAGAACGTAGATTTAAGCGCTTTGTTATGAGCTGTCCAGATGTGTGACCAAGTTATAACCGATTCCGGACACCCCCCCCCCTCTCCGTTAAAAGCAGAAGGGGCGGGGGGGGTCCGGAATCCAATGTGAGCCGATGATCTCAGCGCTCCTCTCTGGACAGTCCAGATCTGCATAAATATTATTGCCGATTCTGGAACCCCCCCCTTTGGTTAAAAGAAGAACACTAGGGGGGGTCCGGAATGCTCTATGAGCTGTTGATCTAAGCCCTATGATCTGGTCCACTGGAAAGTGAATGAAACATAGGTCGGGAGTGGAAAAGTCATGTGTAGGAAAAACTTAGGATTAGTGCCTTCTTATGGGTTTTCTTCGAATTTTGTCATAGACACCACCAAGGGGACCTCATTTCAACTATCTTTAGGCAATGGAGACTCGATGTAGCATTTTCTTCAAGTGGGTTTTGTTTGGGTGAGGAAAGCAAAGCAATTAATCTACATTCTAACCTATTTTCACAAGACAATTAACCCAGATTAAATTGTTGCGTTAAGATATTATTCTTCCTAAGGGGTATCTGACCAGGATTAGACAGTCTGGTCAGATTTATTCACTAGCTCTAACCTAGGGGCTATCTGACCAGGATTAGATGGTCTGATCAGATGTATTCACTAACCTATCAACATTGAAAATTTAAAAGAACTAGGTCATGCTTGAAAGGTATGACCAAGTTACTATTATTCCATGGGGCTTTTTATTTCACTTCTTTTATGCCCTCTTTTCTTTTTCTTTTTCTTTTTCTTTTCTCTTTTTCCTTTTTTCTTTTATTTTTATAAGATGAAAAATCAATTTCAAAAAAACACTAGATACAGATAATATCCATAATATCCAAGTCATAAGTTGATTCCCATAATTTATGGGGTGATAACAGCGGCTCCACCTGGGGATGGTACTTTCCCTGTTAAGTGCTAAGAATCCAGTTTCCTGTCATCCTGAACCCATCTGWCTAGTAGCCTTCATTGGACTTATTCTAAGGAAAATTTTGAAAAACAGTGATCAACCACTTAGGGCCTTCACTTCGGGCTTCAACCAACTGACCCCTGTTCCTCACTTCAGAAAATGCAAGTAAAGACTGAAAATTAAAACTGGTATGTACAATGGAGAGTGAGTTCTTCAAATCTCTTACTGAGGTGGGACATAATGTTTCAGCATTCTGCCATTCACAGGTGCTCCTGGCAGATCCGACCCATCATCATTGTTTAACAAAAAGGCATTGTTTCCTCTGAAAGCTTGGATCATGTATGGCCCTGTCCACAAATTGTCAAATTTCCCATGCTTTCCCTTGTCCTCGTTCCTGGCATCCCATCTCAACACCAGGTCTCCTAGTTCAAAATCATCCTCCTTGGTTCGTTTGTCAAAGATCTTCTTGATGTTCTCTTGGATGACCTGTGTTTTGTTGAAAACATCCTCTCTAGTCTGTTGCAAATGAATCATCTGATTGATTCGTCTCTGGGAGTCATTTGGTTCAGCTTGCATTTCTTGAAGTAACTTCATGATAGGGACTCCCAAAGAAGTTGGGAAAACAACCTCAGTACCGTAGACCAGCTGGTATGGAGACATACCAATTGACCTTTTGGTGGTCAGTCTATCTTCCCATAAAGCAAATACCAGCTTATCATGCCATGATTTTTTATTCTCCTGCAATGTTTTCTTGATGATGTTTACCAAAGTCTTGTTTGAGGATTCCACCAACCCATTCCCCTAAGGGTAGTAGGTTGTGGAATGCCCCAAGCCAATGTGGTAACAATTGCAGAAATCAATGAGTTTCTTCGACCGAAAGTTAGCCGCATTGTCAGTAATGATCTTTCTAGGACAACCAAAACGAGATAAAATATTATTTTCAAGAAATTTGATAATGACAGAGTCAGTGGCTTGCCTGCTTGGTACAACCTCGATCCATTTGGTAAAATAATCAGTCGCAGTAAGAATCCACCTGTGTTGGCCTGATGAGGGAGGGTGTATTTCTCCAATGAAATCGAGTCCTCGTTGTTGGAAAGGAGCCTCCACTAAAATTGGTTTAAGAGGTAGAGGAAGGAGTTTCCTTTTACCCTCAAACAGCTGATACTGGTGACATGTTGTTACTTTTTGATGCACATCTGCAAACAAGGTGGGCCAGTAAAATCAAGCTCTGAGTATTTTGTTGGTTGTAACCTTCCAGTTCAAATGGCCACCATATTCTCCTGCATGAAACTCTTGCAACACTTTATCGGCTTCATCTTTCAGTAAACAATTTAAAAGAATACCTGCAGGGTCTTTCCAATATAAATTTCCTTCTAGAATACAGAATTTCAATGCCTTCAACTTTAAAAATCTAGCTTTAGTTTTACTTAAACCAGGGGGAGCTTGTAAATTTTGTAGCACAAATATAAGGTCTGCATACCATGGAGAGTTTAGAAAAACCTCTCTTACGTTTGGAGTCGCCATCTTGCCCTGTTCATCTGAAACATCTAGAAAATTAATGTCCAGAGCCTGAAAGTTTGATTCATCCATCAATTTGGCAAGGCCTTGGCCTTTGATCAGTTTTATGGGCTTAATTTCTATGTCATATTCTAGAATAACTGCAATCCATTTTCCCCTTCTCCCATCAGAGTTGTCTTGTGTCAATATATATTTTACTACCACATTCGGAACATAAGCTATAATGTGGGAATGAAGAATATAGACCCTGAAGTCCTTTATAGCCTTTACCAAGGCAAAAGCTTGTTTCTCCATGATATTGTAGTTCAGTGCAACATCTCTTAAAGCTTTGTTGAAGAAAGCTATGGGTTGTTCATACCCTTCACTATTCTTCTGCAGTAATACAGCTGCTATAGTATGTTCTGATGTGAAAGAAAAAAGGTAGAAATCTTTAGTGAAATCGGGACTAATCAGAACTGGGGCTTCTGTGAGTGCTCGTTTGACCTATTCGAAGGATTGTCTAGACTCGGAGTCCCATTTTATTTTTGCGTCCTTTTTAAGCATGTTTGTAATGTTTCATAGGAGCTCGGCTAGGTTAGGAATGAATCTTTGAAGAAAGTTGATTTGCCCTATAAAAGACTGTAGTTCCTTTAGATTTCTTGGGTGTTCTAACTTTAGTATGGCCTCTATTCTGCTGGGGTCAATTCTGATTCCCTCCTTAGAGATGATGTGTCCTAGCAGTTTGCCTTCTTCTAACCCAAAAAGTCACTTCTTGGGATTTAAAGAAATCCCAAACCTTCTACACTTTTCGAAAACTCGTCTAAGATGTCGCAGGTGTTCATCATCAGATTGGGAAAACACAGTCACATCATCTAGATAAATGACAATAAACTTACCTGACTCTTCTATGAAGGCGATGTCCATTGCCCTATGGAAGGTGGCTCCTGCGTTCATCAGACCAAAAGGCATCTTCACATACATGAAAGTGCCCCAGGGTGTGGTGAAAGCGGTTTTGTCCTGATCGTCTGGGTGAACTAGGACTTGGTTGTAGCCTGAGAAACCATCTAACAGAGAAATTCGACTGGACCCAACCACTCTTTGCAGGAGGTGATCCATTTTAGGCAAGGGTTAATTATCCTTCAAGGATGCTTTGTTCAGATTTCGGAAATCTATACAGAGTCTGATTTCGCCGGTTTTCTTGCATGTAGGGACTAAATTAGAAACCCACTTAGAGAAACGTAGTGGGACTATGATCTTGGCATCATACATTTTCTTAATCTCCTTTTCTATCAAGGGAAGCAACTTGGGATTTATCCTCCTAAGTTTCTACCTAAATGGTTTCTGGTCTTCCTTTATGGGAATCTTGTGTTGTATGATGCTGGTGTCATAGGCTTTCAAATCTTCATAGCCTCAGGCAAAAACGTCTGAATATTCTTTGAATAGCTCAATGTACTTAAGCTTTTGTTCTGGGGGTAAAGATTTGGATAGTTTAACCATCCTAGGTTTCTCTTCAGTTCCTATATTGTAGTCTTCTACCTCTTGCCCATGGGCTTCTATCTTTGGTTTCTTAGCTACATCGTCATTGTCAAACAGATCTTCTAAAGGGACAAGACCTCTAGGTAAAACATTGTTTTTCAGTTGTAAAACTTCGGCATCCATTTCGTCATCCCCTAACTCTCCTGAATCTACTGCATCTTTTGTATCTATTGTATTTACAATATTAACACTATCTATTTCAAACTCAGAATTATTTACATTCTCGTTTTCATTTTCTAAATCTATGTTTGTACATTCAAAATCGTTCTTGCATTGCAGAAAATCCTCTATCTGATCGTCATTTCTAAACACTTGCCAATACCTGATATTATCGGGTAATGTTGGTATGCATTTCACTTCAACAGTGTATGGGCAAGTTTGACGAAAAGGAATCTTGCAGGAAGAAGCTGACGTAGCCAACCCGTCGGCCAGAATATTCTATCCTCTCGGCATTACCTGCAAGTCAACCTCATTAAAACACTTTAACGCATCGAGAGAAGCATTCCTATAGGCTCTAAGGCGTGGGTGTTTAGCAGCATACTCACCTTTAATTTGTTTTATTATTAATTCAGAGTCCCCCCTTACCATTATTTTCTTAGCACCAACTTTTTTCAACAGCTTCAGACCGAGCATTAAAGCTTCATATTCAACAATGTTGTTAGTGCCCTGGAAATTTAGTTTGTAGGAATGATTCTCTGAATACCTTTTTCGATGATTATGCAGCCAGACTCCAGCTCCTGCTCCTTCTTTACTCATAGCTCCATCAAAGTCCATACTCCATAAATCAGCAGGGAACTCTTCAGTGATTACATTTTTCATCTTTGTTGTCTCACTGTTTTCTGGACCTTCATCTTGACTAGCTACCTCTTCCACCAGCTGAGTATCTGGCTCTTCAGTATCACCATCATTGTACAAGATGAATGAATCTAAATCGGAATGAGCATAGTAAAGGGGGTAATTGTGAGGTTTCTCTTGACTATTGACCATATACTTCATCAGTGTTTCTCTGTATAACCTCCTCTGTTGTCCAAACACTGGGATAGTGGCGTAAGACATATCCAGTTGCAAGGTTCCTTTCAATTTATCTCCCCAAGACCGAGACAACAACATACCATACTTTGGCAGGATGTCTGCAACCACCACGTCCATAACCATGATTTTTGAAGGGATCTGAACCAGGGTGATGCAGAGGTCTTTAATCATACCAATACATTTGACTTTTCTTGAGTCAAACGAGTTTAGATCTTTGTAAGGCCTAGTAACCTCCAATCCCAGTTTTTCCATTACTGCCTTAGGCATCAGATTATGTGAGGCACCTAAATCCAACATGGAATTATGAAATATCAAATCATGTATGTTCAAACTGATGTAAAAGGGAGCTACATCACCGGTATCATCTCGACCATTCACTTCAGGTCCGAAAAGGAGTTCAGGGCGGTCGTCAGTAAGGTTCACAGTCTCTGAATGAGTCACTGATCCAATAGTCAAGGCTTTGGTGCCTATGTCAGGTTTAATGGCTAATGCTTTTAGTACCTGTAAACGATAGTCGCCTCTGCTCATCAACTCTGTAAGTGGGATAGAGATTTTAATTTTGGCCAATTCTACCTCCAGGCTAAAAGGAACCAAAGTTTGGGTCTGACTCATTGATTCTGGTTGGTCTACCCTATCCTTCCGTTCAGAAGTATTGGGTGGATTAACAGGTGAAACCTCGGGCTGCACTAGTCTTTTCAGTATGGTGATGTTTTTCTTCGCCGGGGCGTCAGTTTTACCTTTCTCAGAAGACTTTTCAGCAGTGGTCTTCTCAGGAGTTTTTTCAGCAGTATTCGGCTCGAGGGTTTTCTCAGTCTTGGCTACCTTCTGTGTTTCGGTTGTCTTTTTCGAGGAGTTTCCTTCTATCTTCTTACTTCGCAAGTTGTATTGACGGTGTACCTCTAGAATAGCGTTTTCAAAGGCCTGTTGTTCTGCATCCTCGACCTCCTCACTTACCTTTGTTTGATTTAGCAGAAAAATTTCCTTCTCTTCTTGAGTAAGAAAAATGGCCTCGTTATCGTGAATGCCCATGAGGTTAATCTGAGTGTCCTCCAATTTCTCAATTACTTCCCCCCCTTCATTAGCATAGTTTTCTTGCAGGGGAGGTCTAATCGACTGATCAAGACCTCTCTGATCTCTTTTATCTCTTGGATCTCTTGGATCTCTTTGTCTGATATGAGGGGGGTTTCTTCTAAAATCGGGGTTCCGAATCTGGGGAGTAGGTGTGTTGTCCCTTGGAGGGTTTCTATCGGATAAATTCATTCTTTCCATCATTAATTCCACCGTTCTAGCCAAAGAATCCAGCTTGTAATCAGTTGTCGACGTGGAAGGTTCTTCTTTGATCGTGACTTTCCTTTCTGACCTCTGACGAGCCCTTTTCGCCAACAGATTGGCCTCCACACTGATAGCACTCTTCTGCATGTCCTCTAGGGTGGAAAATTTTCTTTCTCTTAATTGGTAAGACATGTCAACATCAAATCCATTAGGGAATTTAATCAATGCCAAACCCTGAGGAGGTTTGATTTCAGTTGGGATAGCATTATACAAGTTCTTAAAACGGGTGCAGTAATCTTGGACAGTTTCACCTTGATTTCTTTTTATATTTTCGTATTCTGACAGTATCTGGACAGGGTTTTTCTTTACCTCCCATCTATCGAGAAAACTTCTCTGGAACGCAACAAGGTCAGGAACTGAGGCAGCAGGTAAATATTTGAACCATTTCTTGACGTCTCCTGTCAGACTCTGGGCGAACAGTCTCATTTGAACGTCAGCTTCATCAACTTCTTGCAAATCAAAGTAGTCGTTCATTTTATCCACATGTTTTTGTGCGTTTAAGGTTCCGGTCGCATCGAACTATGGAATTCTAGTCCAGTAGTCTTGGGGCATGGCATGTAACGGTGCGGCCAGCACCAAAGGGGCATACTGAGTGGCCATGACGGGCGAAAGAGGTGGGGTGACGACCGGGGTGGTTGGAGAGGTAGCAACAGAAGACGAGGATGATGGAGGACTGGGTGATGCTAAGGTAGTGATGTAGTTTAGTCATAGGAGACAAGACTTCGGGGGTTCGGGGTTGCAACACAGTCGAGTCAAAGACGAGCTTAGCCACAAAAGTTTCAGAACATAATCTAACAAGGTTTCGTGGCACAATAAGATCAAGATCAGGGTTTTGAAGGATATCTGGTTTTCCAGAAAAGGAAGGAGACTTATGAAGAGGAGTATAACTCGTTGAACTGGTAGCTAAGGTCTTTCGCCTCAACAACTTCTCGGGATTATCTATCGTTGTGGAGGGTTCTAGGTATGGATGAGATCGAGTGTGAACTTTCTTGGGAGCCAGAACTCTTTTTGGTTTTTTAAATATATATATATATATATATATATATTTTTTAATTTTATGGTGAAGGAAACTAGGGGAGATTTCTACGTTGACGTCGTCTAGCTTCCAATTGTTCCTGAGTAGCTATGTCTCGTTCAATGGCTTCCCATGAACGTTTGAGTTCTTCCCGGTTATTAGCAGTTTGGAGGATTATGTCAAAAAGATTTGATGCAATATGCGTTTGATTCAATAGTCTGGGCTCGATATTAGGTTGTACTGCTGTAGGGATAGTCATAGAGGAACAAAAGGTTCAAAGAGAGAGTCTGAAAATAAAATGTACAGAGCTAATCAACCTCTAACATTACTTTCTTGTCAGAGTCAAACTTTCTTTAGGGGAAAGAAGTCGTGAGATTGTCAGTTTTAGTTCATCCCCAGTGGAGTCGCCATTTATGTTAGCACTTGGTAAATTTCCTAGAGGTTGAAAAAGAAGAAATCTACTAAGGTAACCTTATCCAACCACTTTTAAAGCTGGGATCTAGCCCTTCCAGCTTCAGAGAGGGATCTCTCTAGAAGACTTAACTTTGTTTTAATTTCAAGTATTAGGCTAGGTATAGAAGCTGTAGGTTTTGTTGTAAAAGAGTTTTTGGAGTTGGTTGAGACAGTCTACACATCCATTGGGCTATGGGGTCTGTATTTAAACAAATATTCGATGCAACCAGAAATGCTAAAGAAAACTTTCACAGGGCGAGATAATACCCTCACTGGATCTTTATAAGTTAAAATGATGGACAGAAGAAAAGATAAGGAAAATAACTTCAATTAACAAGGAATTAAGAATTTATTAATTGAAGATATTGGAAGAAAAACACTAAAATCTTTAGAATCGGAAACAGGGTATCATATATAAATCCTGCAACATTACGCTATTCATAAAGATTAGTTCCAGAAAACAAAATGATTACAGATAAAGCAAAACATACACTTAGAAAATTAACGTCACCAGTGAAAATACACAAGAATCTTGTAAATGCCTCTTCTTTATTAATGGTCGATCTTTCAAAAATATTACAATTTTGATAGCAATAGGGTGTGCGAATCAAAAACCCCCAATACCTCGGAAAATGAAGTATTTATAATACAAAATACAAACGTTCCTGTCATAACTGATCAGGAAGTGCTCATGTTATTTTTAGACTAACTAACTTGACTAATCAAAACCGCTTGATGACTCGATACAACTGTTTGCTGAAATTCTGGGGTAGGCCATTGGCGAGGTGCCTTCGCAACCTCTTCTGACTGGACAGGTGACTGGATGGTGACAGCTCATCTGCTAATCTAGTAGATCACACAGTTCTTCTTATCTGAGATGACCTGGCACTGTGACTTTAAGCAATCTCCGATATACTTCATCCATGTCTGTGTACTTAGCAAATGTAGGCTTGATGATGAATATGTGCTTAATCTCATTTTGGATACTAATATCCAACTGCAAGGCATCCATGAATTATTTTCCTGTGATGCTTCCCTGTATACCTGCAAACTTGGAACTATCCTTAGACACTTCAATCCACCTTTTCTTGTAATCAGGGAGTGTCATTAATTTGTCATTAATGACCTTCAGCCCAGGCAGGCCTTTCCTTTGAAGAGCATCTATCTTATTGAAAAACTTCTGCACTCCTTGATCCATGACTTCAATCTTTTCCTCAAGCTGAAGCATGAGACCTCTTTTGGTTAGAACCCTTTTCACCTCCAATATAGTTTCTGTCCTATCCTCAATCTTCAATTCTTCGAGTTCTTCCCTGGTCTTGGAATTCAGGAACCTTATGATTTCATTAGCTTGTCCTGGCATGTCTCCCAGCTCCGTTCTGATTTTCTCCACATCCTGTTTGATTCTCTCGAGCAACTCATTTTGTTCAAACATGATTTGAACCATTGGCTAGATTTCATTTATGGATTTGGAAATATCTGTCCACACAATCTCTTTGACCTCAGCCAAAGTTTTTCCTGCCATTGTCTGTTTCTGGAGCTGCTGTAACTCCCTCCTGATTTGCTCATTCACCTGTTTCTCTTTGGACAGACTCGTCTGGAAAGAAGTCTTTAGCTCTTGGAGATTTTCCACTTCTTTCTTAAGCTTGCTGATTTCTGACTCTTGCAGGTTCATTCTCTCCATAGACTTGGCCAGGTCTATTGTTCCCTCTGGTAATGGCACTAATGCAGCAGATGGAACGGTTGTCACTGTTGATGTGCTCAATCCTGCAATTGGGATAGCACTTAATGGGATGCCTTCCATTGTCTTTTCCTTCTCTTTCTCTTTCAGCAGTCTTTCCATCTCAGCCTCCATCTCTTTTAGCTGAGCATTCTGCTCCATGAGTAACTTCAGCATCTCATCCTTTTCACCTTCTTTTTCAGCTATCTCCTTTTCCTGTGGGTCCTCTATCGGAGGGAGCTTGAGTTGTTTTCTTAAGGATGTGATGTCAGAATTTTTCTTTTTAATCATCTCTTCGGTCGCCTTGATGTTCGCAGGGTCGTAACCGATCTTGAGGACCAGCTCCTCCAACATCTTTATTTTGTTGTCTTTCGCGAAAGATGATATTTTTTCCAGCTTAAGTTGGGTCTGGGCATTGTTCAAAGCTATCCAAAACTTTGATGCAGAAGATGAAGCGTGGGCCAAAGTTTGGAAAACCATCTCCCCAGTTTGCTTGTGCAGATCCATCTGATCTATTGGATGCACGTCTTTCACTTGAAATTCAAATGTGGACCTTTCGTAATCTGATATCACCTTGGGATCCGGCACTTGTGCTTGGAGGTAATCCATATGCATCCTACCTTTTTCTGTGTCAAATACTGAAAGAAGCCTATCCTGAGTTGTGGACGACTGCTTCTGGAACTGGGCATACATGCTGCTAGTGAGAGTCTGGTTTTTCTTCTTGATCAAATCATATTTTTCAAAAATGCCCAACTTGGGCTCAGTCTTACTCGCCAGAGTATCTAAGGGAGAATCCATGGATTTTAATGCTGTTGTAATCCCCTTGT
Organism: Picea engelmannii; assembly: GCA_009831015.1. Classification (NCBI taxonomy): domain Eukaryota; kingdom Viridiplantae; phylum Streptophyta; class Pinopsida; order Pinales; family Pinaceae; genus Picea; species Picea engelmannii. The sequence goes on from ML785280.1 coordinate 982,097, forward strand.
GCTGACTCGAGCCGAAAGGTAGGGTGACTGGCTTGACCCCTGTGGTGGTCACTGTGGTAGATGGGACTTCTTGTTCTATTGTTGTGCCGGGCGTTGAAACTGTTTTTGGCCTTTTGGTGTGCATCTTAAACTCCTCGGATGACACCTCTGTTACAGGAGGGGATGATTCCTGTCAGGGCCTCTTCTCTTTGGGAACTTGAGGTGTAGTGGTGGGTGGCACACTTGTTGAGGGCCCCTGCTTTTCCACATCAACTCGTTGTTCCACGTCCATCAAAGTGTTGGGCTCCCATTCAGTCTGATTTGTGAATTTCTCAATCTTCGGCTTGGGCTCATGAGCATAAGGGACGTTCTTATTTTTCACCCTCATCTCCGAAATGATCCCGCATGGATCGTAGTGCCAGGTGAAACTCATAGGGAATTTCATCTCCTTCAACATTTTGTCTGCATCATCCCCTGCGCCTCGGCTATTGTAGATGAAAGAACCGATCTGCCCCTTGATTCTCAATTGTTGTTTTTTCTTCAGGGAGACAAAATGAATGTCATCAGAATTCATTATTTGCCTAATATATTCCAATGCAAAAATCCTTACCGACAAATATTGAGGGAGTTTGTAAGGCGCCAATTCGCACCCATAAAATGTGATCTCAGTTTGATTCTGGTACAAGTACGAGTCGCCTGTCTTTGCATCGTTTGAGAGATGCAAAACTCTCTGAACTTCATCATTTATTCATGGCTCAGGCATGCCACTCAACATACTTACCACAGGGTGGTAAAACTGGTCAATGAAAGCGTTGAAGTCGTATTCAACAGAGTTATGTTTCAGAAGAGAAGTCCACGCTGTGACTTGCTGTGGCCTCCCGTCGGCGTCCATCTTCTACATGGAGAAATTGAACCTGTCGGCTTGAAAATAGATGAACATGTAAGCCAAAATGGATGAATACCTAAACATGCCCTCTATGGCGAAATTCACAAATTGTTCATGGATATTATTTTCCAAGAAAGTGTTGTAGTCGAACTGCGTGGTCGGCTGTTCATTGTTTGAGAAGATGGACAGAAAACCCAGGATGGGCTCATCTACCCATTGATCAGAATAGTAACCAAGCAGGGCACACAAGGAAGAAATGATTTGATTTCCTTTCGTGGAAAACATGGAAGAAGGATAAGGGGGATTGGTGGAAGGGAGTGGAGCAGAAGTGGGGAGAAAAAGCTCGAATATCTGAGCTCTCTGAGGGAAAGTCATTTTCTGATATAGCTCGGTGAGGATTTCTAAATCGAATGGGGACGTAGATTCCACACGGGTAATTTGCATCATCTGGTCAATATGCTCGGGGGTGATGAAGAAAAGGACGTCTCCAGATGAAGAAACGATGGATTTCTGGTCGGGGATGTAATGGGCCTGGAATTTGAGGGAAAACTCAGGGAAATGGTGAATTTGGGGAAAGAGATACAGGAGAAAATTGGACTCCTAGAGTCCAATTTCGTCACTCTGGTCCAGGAAGACCTCCCAGATCCATGACTGCAGATCAAAAAATTCAAAACTGCAGATAGCATCTGCTATCAAACGATCTTTGTCGACCAAGGGAACTTTATCCAGGTCAACAGGAGGAGGAAGAAAGGGATTCTCTTCTTCGTCTGCTTGTTTTGTCTTTGACACCATTTCAGTAACTGTACCTGGAATAAACAATACGTTAGTGGGGTCGACTGACTGCGGGTGAAAGCGATGCGGAAGCAATGGAGGAATGGGAGGTTTCTGGTGCGACGGATGAATGACGAATGAAAAGGGAAACGATAGTTTTATTCAAAAATGGGTCGGTTTGGCGCGGAAGAATGGTCAGCATGGCAACGGGCCACTTGGGGTGACATGGTGGGTGACGACGGCCAAAACATACAAAGGGTGACGTGGAGGCAGGTGATTGGAGGTAAAAGTCGCTGAAGGGGGATGGTCATGAATGGAAAGGGTAAAGGCCTGACAACAGGGACTGGCAGCAGTTATGGGATGGGACTCAGCCTCGGGAACAAGTGGAACAAGTGGAACAAGTGGACTTAGTGGAGGATGACATCTCGGAGTGATGGAGGCTGTCAGACAGCATAAGGTGAAAAGGCTTCTGGACCAATCGGACAATGGAAACTGTAAAATGGGCCCGCTGCAAAGAATATTCTTTTCAGACCCCCCCCTTTGATTAAAAGTAGAACACCAAGGGGGGTCCAAAATCCATTGTGATCCATTGATCTTCGCACTGGTTTCCTGACCGCAGATTTTAGCGCACTCCTTAATACCCATTCCAGACCCCCCCCCCTCCATTAAAGGAAGAATGGACGGGGGGGTCCGGAATCCAATGTAGACCATAGATTTAAGCACTCTGTTCTGAGTCATCCAGATGTGCGCCCAAGTTATAACCAATTCCGGACCCCCCCCCCTCCGTTAAAAGCAGAACAGGCGGGGGGGTCCAAAATCCAATGTGAGCCGATGATCTCAACGCTCCTCTCTGGACCGTCCAGATCTGCGTAAATATTATCGCCGATTTTGGACCCCCCCCTTTGGTTAAAAGAAGAACACTAGGGGGGGTCCGGAATGCTCTGTGAGCTGTTGATATAAGACCTGTGATCTGGTCCGTTGGAAAGTGAATGAAACATAGGTCGGGAGCGGAAAAGTCATGTGTAGGAAAAACTTAGGATTAGTGCCTTCTTATGGGTTTTTTCCGAATTTTGTCGTAGACACCACCAAGGGGACCTCATTTCAACTATCTTTAGGCAACAGAGACTCGATGTATCATTTTCTTCAAGTGGTTTTTGTTTGGGTGAGGAAAGAAAAGCAATTAATCTACATTCTAACCTATTTTCACAAGAGAATTAACCCAGATTAAACTGTTGGGTTAAGATATTATTCTTCCTAAGGGGTATCTGACCAGGATTAGACAGTCTGGTCAGATTTATTCACTAGATCTAATTTAGGGGCTATCTGACCAGGATTAGATGGTCTGATCACATGTATTCACTAACCTATCAACATTGAAAATTTAAAAGAACTAGGTCATGCTTGAAAGGTATGACCAAGTTACTATTATTGCATGGGGATTTTTATTTCACTTCTTTTATGCTCTTTTTTCTTTTTCTTTTCTCTTTTTCCTTTTTTCTTTTCTTTTTGTAAGATGAAAAATCAATTTCCAAAAAACACTAGATACAGATAATATCCATAATATCCAAGTCATAAGTTGATTCCCGTAATTTATGGGGTGATAACACTATCCACGTGCTCCGTGCCGCTCCTGCTCCTCGACCATCGAGACCTCACTGATACCTCACAGCCAATCACTAGGGGTACTCTACTTCCCCCTTAGCCCCCCAAGCCACAAAGGGTCCACACACTATCCAGGTGGTACGTCTAGCTTCCCAGCTTGCCTCGCAAGGCTGAGCTACCACTCCAATCCGAGCTGAGAAAATCCCAACTCCTCACAAGTAATCAGTCAAGTCACAATTCCGACAGCGTAACGTTACGCTTACAGCCGATCCCTTTCTTCCTCATCTCCCTTTTCTTTTATAGATTTTTGAGACCCACCAACTTTCCTAATTGACAAATTAAATTAAGTTTCAATAAAATATTCTTAATATTCTCCATCGCACAAGTGTCGCCCATCCCCCTTATTTCTCCAATAAATATTTTCTTTAAATTTATTAATTGTCTCAAATCGATCACCCACCTAGAGTCGCTCCTAAATTTACTCCCAGGTGTTCCTAGATCCCCTTAAAGGTTTTAAATACTTTCCTAAAAAAAATGTTACTAAATTAGCTCAGATTAGCAGGTTCTTAATTGCAGATTCCTTACTATGTTGACCATGCATTTTACCATAAGTTCCCATCTTTCCTTTATTAAGTTTCCTCCATTACTTAGTTTCCTAATTCTTATTATTCCCTTCTTTCCCCTTTTTATTAAAGCCCAAAATGGCAGTTGCGTTATTAAATCGTTTCTTTTTATTATTTATTTAATATCTTTTATACTTTCATAAGTTAAGAAATAATTTCTTCTTTGCAAATTTTTAAATCCCTTAGTTTTATAAAATTCTTACTCTCTTCATTTACCCCAAGAATTTTATGAAGACTAAACTATTACGGAAGTGGGTTTTTGTTTAAAATTTTATTTTTATTCTTAGGGTCTTTTCTTAAGGTTAGACTAAATTTTTACCCTAGAAAATTTTAGACTTAGGACTTAGATTCTGAACTGGCGACACTTGGTTAGGGAAGTTGTTTTAAGGATTTCTTAAGGCGTTAAAGTCTTAGGGCCATCTAGGTTTGTTTCTTCATCAACATCAGCGCGACGTGCCCTTCAGGACTCACTACGTGCTCCAAGGGTGCCACTCACCTCATTCGTTTCTTTTGCGCGACGTGCCCTTCAGGATGCACCACGTGCTCCAAGGGTGCCACTCGCTTCTTGTGGTTCTTTTGTACGACGTTCCCTTTAGGATGCACCACGTGCTCTAAGGGTGCCACTCGCCAACTTGACTGATTGGTAGACATCTATAACCCCTGGAGTCAACACTCCGCGAGGTGAACTTGTGGGAGAATAAGGGCTCTAAAGAATAAGGCCCCTGCCTTATTGCGTGCCCCTTAGAATCAACGTGAGTGATTGTCGCATTCTGCCCTCACGGCATCGTGTATCCTCTCGAACTAGGTAATCGTTAACCTACAGTTCGAGCCACGATGGGAGTGCTAGTAGGTTGTGGCAGGGCTGTTGTCCACACCTCTCCCTCAACCTCTCTGGAAATCGTGTGTGGCCCCTTTACTCCATATGTGAGACTGGTCGGCAAGCTATCCTCAACCTGCATCATCAACAATCATGTCAGAACATGTCAACATCATATCATCAAATCAATGAAATATCATAGTAAATAAATCAACCCAAATAGCACACTCCCTGACTCAATCTAGAGTCCAAGGGGGTTCCACCGATGCCTCTGCATC
>ML785280.1:1001972-1023116 GCA_009831015.1 Picea engelmannii
TTTCCCACACACTTCTTGCTCCAGGGATTCTGAAACCATAGATCTGATAGCTACTCACAATCTATCTTGACAAAGAAAATCTCAAAGCCACTCTAATCAAGCTAATAATTCCAAGCCAAAGAACCGGAACCAAGAACCTCTTCTCCATGAGAGCTCCTCTCCTTTTATAAGTTGAAGAGGATAAGGTGAGGAGGTTAGGATGATCCCACTAAATCATGAAAGTGAGTAAGATCCAAACCATTCGGATGCCACCTCACCATAGAATCTTCTCCTTCTAGAAGATTCGAGAAAAGGCTCGTTTTTCCCACGTGCTGGCATTCTTGCACCCTAGCTATAGTGAAACCTGCGAACTGTTCGCACCTTGGCTATAGTGCAACTTGCAAGAATTGGTCATTCTCGCACCCTGCCTATATAGTAACCTGCGAACATCCCTTTTTATAACGTTTTTACATAGGAAAATGCAACTTCTTTTCTCACGAGAAGTTCTTCTCCCTTCTCTCTTTAGGAACTCAGTCCACTGACCCCTCTGAAGGCAACAGATAGGTTTACATCATTAACGATCATAAGGATGACAAAAATAATGTGTAACAACTGTGGATGAAGGCGACGGGATGTAACGGAGGAGGAAGCGATTGGTTTCTCTGGTGCGACGAGTGAAGAACAAAAGTAGGGGAAATGATAGTTTTATTTTAAAAAAGGGGTCGGTTGGGCGTGGAAGACAGGTCAGCTGGATAAAGGGTGTGTTATCCAGTAATAAATAGACAACGGGCCATTCGAGGGTGATATGGCAGGTGACGGTGGCTGAAAAATATGGACGGATAACGTGGTGGTTAGGGATTGGAGGTGTAAGTCGTAATAAGGGGCTCGCCATAAGTGAGAGAGGGGGGAGGGGACTGATAGTAGTTATGGGATGTGACTAATTCGGGACAAGTGGAACAAGTGGAAAGGTGACGTCCATAAGTGATAGGGGGGTCTGTCAGATGGAAGATGGTGATGGGACTTCAGGACCAATAGATTTATGCAACATAATACAAGGGACCCGCCAGGGAGAGATTATGATTCTGGACCCCCCCGCCCCCCTCAGTTAAAAGAAGATCATCCAGGGGGGTCTGAAATCCATTTAGGTCCATTGATCTACACGCCCATTTCCTGGCCGCAGATCTTAGCGTGCCCTTTATTACTCATTCTGGACCCCCCCCCCCTCCATTAAAGGCAGAACGGACGGGGGGGTCCGAAATCCAATCTGGAACGTTGATTTAAGCACTCATCCCTGGGTCGTCCAGATGCGTGAAAACGTTATTAGTGATTCCGAACCCCCCCCCGGTTAAAATAAGAACGGTCGGGGGGGTCCAGAATGCTCTGTGCACTGTAGATCTGGGTGCCACGATCAGGACCGTCGGTATGTGCAAAGAGTATAAATGGGGAGCAGAAAAGCACATGCACTGGGAAAACTTAGGATAGCTGCATTTTATGGGTTTTTCCCCAAACGTTTCAAGTAAACACCACCATGGGGCTTCGACCAAATGATCTTCTAAGCATTTGAAACATGGTGCAACACTTACATCAAGCTGGCTTTATTGAAATGAAGCAACAATGAAACTAACCTATGTTCTAAATAGTTTCCTATGACATTTAACCCAGATTAAACTGTTGGGTTAAGAAAATTACTCTACCCTGGGGCTACTTGGCCAGGATTAAATTGTCTGGCCAGATTTATTCACTAATCTAACCTAGACACTTTGGCTAAGATTAAACTATTTAGACAAATCATTCACTACCCTATCAACATCAAATTTAAAAAGGACTTGGCCATGTTTGAAAGGTATGGACCAAGTTACTATTATTGTATGGGGCTTTTTATTTCAATTCTTTTATGCCCTCTTTTTCTTTCTTTTTCTTTTTTCCTTTTTCTTTTTCTTTTCTTTTCTTTTTTCTTTTTTCTTTTTCTTTTCTTTTTTTTTTCTTTTTTCTTTTTCAAATTATTTGCAAAATGCAAAATCATTTGTCAACAAAAACACTAGAGACAGATAATATTCCAGTCACCACTTGATTCCTATAACTTATAGGGTGATAACAGTGGCTCCACATGGGGATGGTACTTGCCCTGTGAAGTGCCAAGAATCTTGGTTCCTGTCATTCTGAGAATTTCTACCTAGCATCCTTCGTTGGGTTTTATTCTCGAAAATCGAAGAATAGTGTTCAGCAGCTTAGGGCCTTCTCTTCGGGCTTCAACCAACTAACTAATGTTCTTCACTCAGAAAATGCAAGTGAAAAATAAAAATAAAAATGGTATGTACAATGGAGAATGAAAACTCGAATCTTCTACTGAGGTGGCACATAATGTTTCAGCATTCTGCCATTCACAGGTGCTCCTGGAAGATCTGTCCCATCAACGTTGTTTAGCAAGAAAGCATTGTTTCCCCTCAAAGCTTGAATCATGTATGGCCCTGTCCACAGATTGTCAAATTTTCCATGCTTTCCCTTGTCCTCATTCCTGGCGTCCCACTTCAGCACCAAATCTCCTAACTCGAAATCATCTTCCTTGGTTCATTTGTCAAAGATCTTTTTGATGTTTCCTTGGACTACCTGAGTCTTATTGAAAACTTCTTCCCTAGTCTGCTGCAAATGGATCATCTGATTGATCCTTCTTTGTGAGTCATTTGGCTCAGCTTGTACATATTGAAGCAATTTCATGATAGGGACTCCTAAGAATGTGGGGAAAACTACCTCTGTACCATAGACTAGCTGGTATGGTGACATACCAATCGACCTTTTGGTGGTCAGTCTGTCAGCCCACAAAGAAAACACCAACTTGTTGTGCCATGATTTCTTGTTTTCCTGCAATGTTTTCTTGAAGATATTTACCAAGGTTTTGTTTGAATATTCTGCCAGCCCATTCCCCTAAGGGTAGTAGGCTGTGGAATGCCCCAAACCAATGTGATACTGGTTGCAGAAATCTATAATCTTCCTTGACTGAAAAGCAGTTGCATTTTCAGTTATGATCTTTCTAGGAAATCCAAAGCGAGACAAAATATTATTTTCAAGGAATTTGATAATAACAGAGTCAGTGGCTTGCCTGCTTGGTACTTCTTCGATTCATTTGGTGAAATAATCGGTGGCAGTGAGAATCCACCTATGTTGGCTTGAAGAAGGGGGGTATATTTCTCCAATGAAGTCCAGTCCCCATTGCTGGAAAGGCGCCTCAACTGAGATCGGTTTCAGAGGTAGAGGGAGGAGTTTCCTTTTGCCTTCAAACAATTGACATTGAAGACATGCAATCACCTTTTGATGCACATTGGCGAACAAGGTGGGCCAATAGAATCCAGCTCTGAGTATTTTGTTGGCTGTGACCTTCCAATTCAAATGGCCACCACATTCTCCTGCATGAAACTCTTGTAACACTTTATCAACTTCATCTTTTAGTAAACAATTTAATAGAATGCCTGCAGAATCTTTCCAATACAAATTGCCTTCTAGAATACATAATTTCAAAGATTTCAACTTCAAAAATCTAGCTTTAGTCTTAGTCAAACCAGGGGGAGCTTGTAAATTTTGCAAAACAAAAATAAGGTCTGCGTACCATGGAGAGTTGAGAAATACCTCTCTCACATTTGGAGTCGCCATCTCGCCTTGTTCATCTGCCACATCTAGAAAATTTATGTCAAGATCATGGAAGCTAGATTCAGCCATTAATTTAGCAAGGCCTTGACCTTTGATTAGTTTCGTGGGCTTAATCTCTATATTGTATTCTAAAATGACAGCAATCCATTTTCCCCTTCTTCCATCAGGGTTGTCCTATGTCAAAATGTCTTTTACTACAACGTTTGGAACATATGCTATGGTGTGGGAATGAAGAATGTAGACTCTAAAGTCTTTTATGGCTTTTACCAAGGCAAAAGCCTGTTTCTCCATTATCTTGTAATTTAGAGCAACGTCTCTCAATGTTTTACTAAAGAAAGCTATGGGTTGTTCATACCCTTCGTTGTTCTTTTGTAATAATACCGCTGCTATAGTATGTTCTGAAGCGAAAGAAAAAACATAAAAATCCTTAGTAAAATCAGGACTGATTAAGACAAGGGCCTCTGTGAGTGCTTGTTTGACTTGTTCGAAAGACTGTCTGGACTTGGAGTCCCATTTAATTTTTACATCCTTTTTTATCATATTTGTGATGTTTCTAAGGAGCTCTGCCAGATTTGGAATGAATCTTCGTAGAAAGTTAATTCTCCTGATAAAAGACTGTAGTTCTTTAAGGTTCCTGGGGTGTTCTAATTTTTGTATGGCCTCGATTTTGCTGGGGTCTATTTTGATTCCATATTTGGAGATGATGTGTCCTAGCAGCTTGCCTTACTCTAACCCAAAAAGGTTCTTCTTAGAATTTAAAGAAATCCCAAACCTTCTACATTTATCGAAAACTCATCTGAGGTGTCGTAGGTGTTCGTCATCAGATTGGGAAAACACAGTTACATCATCTAAATAGACGACAATAAACTTACCTGATTCTTCCATGAAGGCGATATCCATTGCCCTCTGGAACGTGGCTCCTGCATTCATCAGACCGAAAGGCATTTTCACATACATGAAATTGCCCCATGGGGTGGTGAAAGTGGTTTTGTCTTGGTCATCCGGGTGAACTAGGACCTGATTGTAACCTAAGAAACTGTCCGGCAGAGAAATTCGACTGGACCCGACCACCCTTTGCAGGATATGGTCCATTTTCGGAAAGGAGTAATTATCCTTCAGGGAGACTTTATTCAGATTCAGGAAATCTATGGAGAGCCTGATTTCCCCGGTTTTCTTATGTGTAGGGACCAAATTAGAGACCCATTTGGAAAAACACAGTGGAACTATGATTTTGGCATCGTACATTTTTTTTATTTCTTTTTCTATCAGAGGGAGGAACGTGGGATTTATCCTCCTAAGTTTCTGCCTAAATGGTTTTTGGTCTTCCTTTATTGGAATCCTATGTTGTATGATGCTAGTATCATAAGCTTTCAAATCTTCATAGCCCCAGGCAAAGACATCCCAATATTCTTTGAACAACTCAATGTACTTGAGTTTTTGTTCTGGGGGTAATGATTTAGACAGTTTGACTATCCTGGGTTTCTCTTCAGTCCCTATATTACAGTCTTCTACCTCTTGTCCATGGGGTTCGATTTTTGGTTTTTTGGCTACGTCGTTAAAGTCAAACAAGTCCTCTAAAGGAACTAGACCCCTAAGCAAAATATTTATTTTCAATTGTAAAACATCAGTGTCCATTTCGTCATCGCCTAATTCTCCTGACTCTACAGTATTTACACTATCAATTTCAAAATCAGAACTATTTACATTTTCATCTTTGTTCTCTAAATCTATATTTGTACATTCAAAATCGTTTTTACACTACAGAAAGTCTTCGATTTGATCATCATTACCAAACACTTGCAAGTACCTGATATTGTCGAGAACTGTCGGTCTGCATTTCACCTCAACAGTATATGGACGAGTCAGGTGGAAAGGAATCTTACAGGTGGTTGCTGACGTAGCCAATTCGTTAGCCAGAATGTGTTGTCCCCTCGGCATTACCTGCAAGTCAACTTCAGTAAAACATCTCAAGGCATCAAGAAAAACGTTCCTATAAGCTCTAAGACGTGGGTGTTTCACAGCGTACTCACCTTTGATTTGCTTGATTTTCAATAAAGAGTCACCTCTTACCATTATCTGTTTAGCACCAACTTTTTTCAAAATCTTCAGACCGAGCATCAAGGCTTCATACTCAACAATATTGTTAGTGCATTGGAAATTTAATTTGTAAGAATAGTTTTCTGAATACCTATTTCTGTGATTATGCAACCATACTCCTACTCCAGCTCCTTCTTTGCTCACTGCTCCATCAAAGTCCATGCTCCAGAAATCTGCGGGTAACTCTTTAGTTATCACGTTCTTCATCCTTGCTACCTCAATGATTTTTTGGCCTTTATCTTGACTAGATGTTTCTTCCATCAGCTGAGTATCTTTCTCTCCCATGTCACCATCGTTGTACAAGATAAACGAATMTAAGTCGAATGYGCAGAGTAGAGGGGATAATTGTGCAGTTTTTCTTGGCTACTGACCATATACTTCATCAATGTTTCTCTRTATAACCTTCTTTGTTGCCCGAAAACTGGGATAGTGGCATGAGACATGTCTAACTGTAGGGTTCCCTTCAAMTTAGCCCCCCAAGACTGGGATAGGAACATTCCATACTTCGATGGGATGTCTGCAACTACCACATCCATTACCATGCTCTTMRTAGGAATCTGAACTAAGGTGATGCATAGGTCCTTGATAAAACCAATACATCTAACTTTATTGGAGTCGAATGAGTGTATATCCTTGTAAGGTTTGGTGACCTCCAKTCCCAGTTTCTCCATTACTTCTTTGGGCATCAGATTGTGGGAAGCACCTGAATCCAGCATAGCATTATGCAGGATCAGGTCATGTATGTTTAGGCTGATGTAAAAAGGAGCTACTTCACYAGTATCATCTTGACCATCCACTTCGGGTCCAAACAGAAGTTCAGGTTGATCATCTATAAGGTTCACAGTGTMTGAATGATTTTCTAATCCAATGGTTAAGGCCTTTGTGCCTATGTCAGGTTCAATGGTCAGTGCTTTAATCACCTATGAATGATAAATGTCTTTGTTCATCAACTCGGTAAGTGGGATGGGAATTTTGACTTTGGCCAATTCCCCCTCAAGGCTGAAGGGTGTAGGAGCTCTGCCTTGGCTCATCAATTCTGGTTTGTCCACCATATTCTTTTGTCCAGAAGTACTTGGTGGATTAACAGGTGAAACCTCGAGCTGTGACGATCTTTTGAGAATAGTAAGGTTACTCTTCGTAGGAGCTTTGGCAGTGCTCTTCTCAGGAATCTTCTCAGTAGTACTCTTCTCAAGAATCTTCTCGATAGATGGCTCAGAGGTATTCTTGGTTTCGACTATCTTCTTTGTTTCATTCATCTTTTTTGGGTAACTCCCTTCTATCTTCTTACTCCGCAGATTGTACTACCGGTGTACCTCCAAAATGGTATTTTCGAATGCCTGCTATTCTGCATCTTCAGCTTCTTCACTTACCTTTGTTTGGTTGAGAAGAAAAAGTTCTTCCTCTTCTTGGGTAAGGAAAATCTCTTCGTTGTCGTGAATTCCCATGAGGTTAATGTGAGTATCCTCCAATTCCTCAATCACTTCCTCCCCTTCATCAACATAGTTTTCTTGTAGGGGAGGTCTGATCTGCTGATCCGGCCCCCTCTGCTCTCTTTGATCCCTAGGATCTCTCTATCTGATTTGAGGAGGATTTCTCCTAAAATTAGGGTTCCAAACCTGAGGAGATGGTGGATTTTATCTTGGAGGATTTATGTCCGACACAGTAAGTCTTTCCATCATTCTTTCCACTTCTCTGGCCAAAGAATCCAATTTGGAGTCTGAGGTCGAAGTGGAAGGTTCTTCTTTAATTGTGACTCTCCTCTCTAACCTCTGACGTGCCCTTTTTGCCAACAGATTGGCCTCTACACTTATAGCACTTTTCTGCATGTCAGCCAGGGTGGTAGAATTTCTTTCTCTTAGTTGGTATGACATATCGACATCAAAATCATATGAGAATTTTATCAATGCTAGGCCCTATGGAGGTTTGATTTTGGCTAGAGTTGCATTGTATAGGTTATTGAAATGGGTGCAGTAATCTTGTACTGTCTCACCTTGACTTCTTCTTATATTCTCGTATTCTAACAATATTTGGAGAGGGTTTTTCTTTACCTCCCATCTGTCAAGAAAAATATTTTGGAAGGCAACAAGGTCAGGGACTGAGGTGGCAGGTAAAGCTTTGTACCATTTCTTGACGTCACCTGTCAAACTTTGGGCAAACAATCTCATTTGAACGTCAGCCTCATCAACTTCTTGCATGTCAAAATAATCATTCATTTTGTCAACATGTTGTTGGGCGTTTAAAGGTCTTGTTGCATTGAACTGTGGAAGTCTTGTTTGATAGTTGTGGGGCATGGCATGTAAAGGCGCAACCAACACCAAAAGAGCATATCGAGCTACCATGATGGGTGGAGAAGGTGGGATGACAACCTGGATGATCGACGAGGTAGCGACTGAAGATGAGGACGAGGAGGGGCTAGATAGTACTGAGGGAGTGATTTTGGTTTTTGTCGTGGGAGACAAAACTTCGGGGGTTCGGGGTTGCAAAAAAGTTAGGTCAAGGATGATTCCCGTCACAAAAATATCGGACCATGTTCTAACCAAGCTTTGCTGCGGAAATATGTCTAGGTCAGGGTTTTGAATGGTAACAGGTTACCCTGAAAAGGAAAGGGACTTATGAAGGGGAATATGACTCACTGAGCTTTCAGCTAAGGACTTTTTCCTGAGCAACTGTTCAGGGTTATCTATCACTATCGCAGGTTCTGGGTCTGGATGAGATCGAGTATAAACTTTCTTGGGAGCCATAATTCTTTTTGGTTTTATATATATATATATATATTAGTTTTGTAAGTCCGAAAATAATATGTACAAAGTTTAATCAACCTCTAAACATTACTTTCTTTTCAATATTTGCAATATTCCAGGAACAAACTTTCTTTCTAGGAAAAAGAAAACATGAAATATAAATTTTATGTTCTTTCCCCTGTATGGTCACCACTATGTTAGCACTTGGTAAATTTCCTAGAGGTTGACAACAGAAGAAATCTATGAAATGTAACTTTATCCAACCACTTTTGAAGCTGGGATCTAGCCCTTCCAACTTCAGAGAGGGATCTCTCTATTAGATTTAGCTATGTTTCAAATTTCAGATATTAGGCTAGGCAAAGAAATAGATTGGGTTTTGTAGTCAAAGTATTTTTTTGAATTGGTTGAGATAGTCTACACATCCATTGGGCTATGGGGTCTGTGTTTAATAAAAATTGAGATACAAACCAGAAACGTGAAGGAAGACTTTCACAGGGAGAGATAATATACTCATTGGATCTTTTAGTAGCTTAAATGATGGACAGAAGAAAAGATGAGAAAGATAATTTCAACTAAGAAGCAGTTAAGAATTTCTTAATTGAAAACACCAGAAGATAAACACTAAAATCTTTCGAGTCAGAAACAGGGTATCCAAGATAAATCCTGCAACATTCGTTACTTTTAAAGATTAGCTTCATAAAACAATATGATCACAAAGCAAGGATAACATTCAACTTAGAAAATAAACATCACTAGTGAATACACGCAAGAATCCTGTAAAAGTGCCTCCTTTTATTAATGGAAGATCTCTTCAAAAAGATTACAGTCCGATAGTGTCAGTGTGTGAAGATCAACAACCCCCAATACTTCAAAAGGTGAAGTATTTATAACTCAAATTACAAACGTTCCTGTCATAAATGATCAGGACGTGCTAAATCTATTTTTAGCCTAACTAATTTAACAAATCTCCTAAATCTAGGAACTGCTTGATGACTTGGTGTAACTGCATGTTGATTTCTAGGTAGACCGTTGTTGAAGCCTTTGCACGACCTCATCTGACTGGACAGGTGACTGGACCTGGACAGCTCATCTGCTAATCGAGCAGATCGCAGAGCTCTTCCCATCAAAGATGGTTGGGCACGTTCACTTTGAGCAGTCTTCAATACACTTGGTCTATTTCTGTGTACTTAGCGAATGTAGGCTTGGTGAGGAATATGTATTGAATCTCGTGTTGGATGTTGATGTCCCACTGAAAGGAATCCAGAAATGATTTGCCGGTGATGCTCCCTTGTATGCCAACAAACTTTGAACTATTCTTAGACACCTCGGCCAATATCTTCTTGTAATCCGAGAGTGTCATCAGTTTATCATTAATAACCTTCAGACCAGGCAGACCTTTCTTTTGGAGAGCCTCAATCTTATTGAAGAATCGTTGTACCCCCTGGTCCATGACCTGAACCTTTTCTTCCAGCTGAAGATTTAGTCCTCTCTTGGTCAGAACTCTTTTGACCTCAAGGATGGTCTCAGTTCTGTCTTCAATATTCACCTCTTCCAACTCTTCCCTGGTCTTAGAATTGAGGAACTTGATGATCTCATTTGCCTGTGTTGGCATGTCTCCCAATTCTAATTTGATCTTCTCAATGGCCTATTTTCTCCTTTGGACCAACTCATTCTGCTCAAACATGATTTGGATCATTGTCCATATCTCATTTATGGACTTTTTGATGTCTGTCCACACATTCTCTTTGACCTCAGCCAGAGTCTTCCTTGCCACTGTTTGCTTTTGTAGCTGCTGTAGCTCCTGCTTGAGATGCTCTGTTACCTGTTTTTCCTTGGAGAGGCTGGTCTGGAAGGAAGATTTGAGTTCCTATAAGTTCTCAACCTCCTTTTTAAGTCTGTTGATCTCTGTCTCCTGCAGGTTCATCCTTTCCATGGACTCAGCCAACTCGGTTGTCTTCTCCAAAGATGTCGATGGAGTCGTGGAGGGGACTGTTGTCACTGGTGCTGTGCTTGTCCCTGAAATTGGGATGGCAGTCAATGGAATGACTTCCATCGAATTCAACTTCTCTTTCTCCTTTAACAGTTTCTCCATCTCAGCTTCCATTTCTTTGAGCTGTGCATTCTGCTCCATGAGCATCTTGAGCATTTCATCCTTCTCCCTTCTTTCTCTGCTATCTCCTTCGCCTGCGAGTCCTCTGTGGGCGAGAGTTTCAGTTGTTTCCTCAAAGAGGAAATGTCAGCATTCTTCATCTTTATCATCTCCTCTGCTACTTTGACGTTGGAAGGGTCATAGTCGATCTTGAGGACGAGCTCATCCAAAGTTTTGATCTTAATGTCCTTCGCAAAGGATGATATCTTCTCCAACTTGAGCTACGTTTGAGCATTGTTGAGTGACACCTGCAATTTGGCTGCTGAAGTGGAAGCATGTGCCAATGTATGGAATACCATCTCCCCTGTCTGCTTGTGCAAATCCATCTGATCTGTTGGGTGCACGTCCTTCATCTGGAATTTGAAGGTGGCCCTCTTGTAGTCTGTGATCACCTTGGGATCCAGTACCTGCGCCTGGAGGAAGGCCATGTGCATCCTGCCCATTTCTGTGTCAAATGCAGATAGTAGCCTATGCTGCGCAGTCGACGTCTGCTTTTGAAACTAAGCGTAAGTACTGCTGGTAAGGGTATGGTTCTTTTTCTTAATCAGCTCGTACTTCTCGAAAATACTCAACTTGGGCCCAATCTTGCCTGACTGAGTGTCCAGTGGGGATTCTGAGGATTTCTTCGGTACTACTGGGGTGATTTCCTTATGGAGGCTCGAACCGAAGGGAGGAACAACCGACTTGGTCACTGTGATAGGCGGAACCTCTTTTTCTCCAGTTGGACGAGGAACTGAAATTGGCTTGGGCCTCTTAGTGTGCAACTGGAACTCCTCGGATGATACCTCCATGACAGGCAGAGATGATTCTTGATGAAGCCTCTTTTATTTAGGGACCTGTGGCGTGGTATTTGGTGGCACAGTAGTCGGGGGATCTTTCTGTTCCACTTCAACCGAGGTGTTAGGCACCCACACTGTCTGATTGGCAAATTTTTCAATTTTGGGCTTGGACACATGAACATACGGGATGTTTTTGTTCTTCACCCTCATCTCTGAGATGATCCCATAAGGATCATAGTGCCATGGAAAGATCAAAAAGAACTTCATTTCTTTCAACATTCTGTCAGCTTCTTCACGTCGTCCCGACTGTTTTAGATGAAGGAGCCAATTTGCCCCTTTATTCGAAGATGCTGCTTTTTATTCAATGATACAAAATGGATATCATCTGCATTCATAATCTACCTTATGTATTCTAAAGCAAATATTCTGACAGGAAAATATTTGGGCAGCTTATACGGCGCCAACTCGCAACCGTATATTCTAATCTCGGTATGATTCTGGTAGAAGTACCAATCCCCGGTCTTTGTGTTGTCTGAGAGGTGCAGGATTCTCTGGATGTCATCATTTATTCGAGGCTCAGGCCTACCGCTCAACATGCTTACCACAGGGTGGTAAAATAGATCGATGAACGCCTTGAAGTTGTACTTTGTGGAGTTGTGCTTCAGCAAGGAGGTCCGTGTAGTGACTGCCTGAGGTTTACCATCTGCATCCATCTTATGCATGGAAAAGATGAATTTATCTGCTTGAAAGAAAACAAACATGTATGCCAGTATGGACGAATATATAAACATTCCTTCCGTGCCAAAATTCATGAACTGTTCGTGAATATTGTCTACCAAGAATGTACTGAAATCGAACTGGATGGTGGGTTTTTTGTCAGTGGAGAAAATGGATAGAAAACCCAAAATGGGCTCATCTACCCACTGGTCGGAATAATATCCCAATAGAGTGCAAAGGGAAGAAATGACCTGGTTTCCCTTCATGGAGAACATGGACGATGGGTAAGGGGGATTAGTGGAATGGAATTGAGCGGAGGTGGGAATGAAAAGCTTGAATATTTGAGCTCTTTGGGGAAAATTCATTTTCTGATACAATTCGGTAAGGATTTCCAGGTCAAAGGGGGACGCAGAGTCGGCTCGGGGAATTTGCATCATCTGGTATATGGCTTCGGGAGTGATGAGGAACAGGATGTCTCTAGATGAGGAGACGATGACTCTCTGTTCGGGAATATAGTGAGCTTGACATTTAAGCATGAACTCGAGAAAATGGTGGATCTGGGGAAAAAGGTACAGGGGTAAATTGGACTCCCAGAGTCCAATTTCATCGCTCTGGTCCAGGAAAACTTCCCTGAGCCATGACTGAAGGTCTGAGAAATTGAAATTGCATTTGGTATCTGCGATCAATCTGTCTTTGTCGACTAGTGGGATCTTGTCCAGGTCGACAGGAGGCGAGAGAAACAAATTCTCTTCTCCTTCTGCTTGTCTAGGCTTTGGCTCCATCTCTGCAAAAGTACCTGCAATAAACACGAAGTTAGTGGGGTCGACTAACTCTGGCTGAAAGTGACGGGATGTAACGGAGGAGAAAGCGATTGGTTTCTCTGGTGCAATGAGTGAACAACGAAAGTAGGGGAAACAATAGTTTTATTTAAAAAAAGGGGTCGGTTGGGCGCGGAAGACAGGTCAGCTGGATAATGGGTGTGTTATCCAGTAATAAATGGACAACTGGCCATTCAAGGGTGAGATGGCAGGTGATGGTGGCTGACAAATATGGACAGATGATGTGGCAGTTAGGGATTGGAGGTGTAAGTCGTAATAAGTGGCTCTCCATAAGTGAGAGAGGGGGGAGGGGACTGACAACAATTATGGGATGTGACTAATTTAGGACAAGTGGAACAAGTGGAAAGGTGACGTCCATAAGTGACGGGGGGGTCTCACAGATGGCATATGGTGACGGGACTTTGGGACCAATAGATTTATGCCTCATAATACAAGGGACCCGCCAGGGAGAGATTACGATTCCGGACCCCCCCCCCCTCAGTTAAAAGCAGATCATCCAGGGGGGTCCAAAATCCATTTAGAGCCGTTGATCTGCATGCCCGTTTCCTAGCCGCAGATATTAGCACGCCCTTTATTACTCATTCCGGACCCCCCCCCCTCCATTAAAGGCAAAATGGACGGGGGGTTCCGGAATCCAATCTGGACCATTGATTTAAGTGCTCATCCCTGGGCCGTTCAGATGCGCACAAATGTTATTAGTGATTCGGGACCCCCCCGGTTAAAAGCAGAACGGTCGGGGGGGTCCGGAATGCTTTGTGCATCGTAGATATGGGCACCGCGATCAGGACCGTCGGTATGTGCAAAGAGTATAAATGGGGAGAGGAAAAGCACATGCATTGGGAAAACTTAGGATAGCTACATTTTATGGGTTTTTCCCCGAACTTTTCAAGTAAACACCACCATGGGGCTTCGACCAAATGATCTTCTAAGCATTTGAAACATGGTGCAACACTTACATCAAGATGGCTTTATTGAAACGAAGCAACAATGACACTAACCTATGTTCTAACCTAGTTTCCTATGACAGTTAACCCAGATTAAACTGTTGGGTTAAGAAAATTACTCTACCCTGGGGCTACTTGGCCAGGATTAAACTGTCTGGCTAGATTTATTCACTAATCTAGCCTAGACACTTTGGCTAATATTAAACTGTTTAGCCAAATCATTCACTACCCTATCAACATCAAATTTAAAAAGGACTTGGCCATGTTTGAAAGGTATGGACCAAGTTACTATTATTGCATGGGGCTTTTTATTTCAATTCTTTTATGCCCTCTTTTTCTTTTTTCCTTTTTATTTTTCTTTTCTTTTGTTTTTTCTTTTTCTTTTCTTTTCTTTTCTTTTTTCTTTTTTCTTTTTCAAATTATTTGCAGAATGCAAAATCATTTGTCAACAAAAACACTAGAGACAGATAATATTCCAGTCACCAGTTGATTCCTATAACTTATAGGGTGATAACAGGGCATTTGATTATGATTATGAGGCATTATGAATTGATGACATGCTATTTTGTTTCATGACATAGACATGTGCTCTTGACTCAATTTTCGTGAGTGTGCAAGATTTTGGACCTCGAGGATGCAGAGGCATTGATGGAACCCCTTGGACTCTAGATCAAGTTAGGGAGTGGACTATTGGGGTTTGATTGTTGTATATATGACATTTGTGCATATGATTATATTATATGATTATGGATATATTTCTAACATGATTCGTTGATGATGCAGACTGACGATAACTTGTCGACCAGACTCACATGTGGAGTAGAGGGGTCACACATGACTACCAGATATGTTGAGGGAGAGGTGTGGACAACAGTTCTATCACAGACTACTGGTACTTCCATCGTGGCTCGAACTGTAGGTTAACGATTACCTATTTAGAGAATACCCACGATGTTGTGAGGACCAACTGTGACAGTCGCTCATGATGATTCTAAGGGGCGCACAATAAGGCAGGGGCCTTATTCCTTAGAGGCCCTTAGTCTCCCACAAGATCACCTGGCCGAGTATTGACTCCAGGGGTTTTGATTTCTACCAAGTCAGTCAAGAGGCGAGTGGCACCCTTGGAGCATGTAGTACATCCTGAAGGGCACGTCGCGCAAGGGAAATAGAAAGAGGTGAGTGGCACCCTTGGAGCATGTAGTGCGTCTTGAAGGGCACATCGCATAAGGGAAACAGAATGGGGCGGGTGGTACCCTTGGAGCACCTAGTGTGTCCTGAAGGGCATGTCACATTGTTAAATAATAAATTAATAAACCTATATGTCCTTAGAATGAATATTGTGATGAGAAATATTTAAAACAAATTCCCTAATAAAATGTCGCCCAGCCTAGGAAATTAAAGTCTAAGTCTAAGTGATACTCGTGATAAAAATAAAAATATATATTTATATAGCAATAAAAATAAAAATAAATAAATAATAATGATAATCATCATTAATCATGTGACGAGAAAGGGTTAAGCAATTCATTAATTTATAAAAAATCTTTTGGGGGATAAAAATAAAAAGGGGGAAAAGGGGGAAATAATTGTTTTGTCACATATGCTAATTACAAATTTATTAATTAAAAAGGAAAAGGGGGTAAAATTAATGTTCTACAGCTGCCAATTTGAGTTTTAAATAAAAAGGGAAAGAGGGAAATCTAAAAGTATTAGAAAACTAGGAAAAAGAGGGAAACATAAAAAGAAAGGGGAAACACAAGGAAAAGGTAGAAAGACTAACTTAGTAAGGTATCTAGAATTTAAGAACTTTCTAAATTAAACTCAACTAGTAAATTAGTAAGGGGTTTAAGTCATTAATACGTGTAAGGTAATTTGGGGACACCTAGGAGCGATTCTAGGAATGCTTTTAGGTGGGTGAGGGAAATAGGATTAATTAATTAATTAATGAAATTATTTTAGGTGGGTGAGGGAAATAGGTGACACATGTACAGGGAGGATTATTATGAATTTAATTATTGAACAATAAATTAAAAGGGATTTTGGGAAATTGAATGACTTAAAAAATTTATATAAAGGAGGGATGATAAGGATGATGGATCTCTTTTGTGATGTGTAACATTACATTGCAAAATTTTAGAATTAACTGAGTTAGCTTGTGGGAGTTGGGATACCTAGATCGGTGAGGAGTGGTAGCTTGACCTTGCGAGGCTACCTGGGAGCTAGTTGATTCTCTAGTTACTGTGTGTGGCCCCTCTGCAGCTCGGGGGGCTAAGGGGAAAGAAGAATACCCCTAGAATTGGATGGGAGGTACCGGTGAAGTCTCATAGGTCGACAGGCGAGAGTTGCACGAAGCATGCGAGACAACAACTCAGAGCAGACGACTTGGGCTATGCTGCGCTTCTTTTATTTCTGCATGGTAGATTATTAGTATACTTTAATATTTTAGTTATGTATATTTAATTGGGTAAAGAAAATGATTGACTTAGCATTTTAATTGATAACTGAATTTCCCCCATAGCCTTAAGCTGGTTGTTGATTGATTCCGTTGGCCTTTGATTCCTTGCATGTTGTGATCGTCCTATGGTTTTCTTGATTTGTGATGAGTTTGCGCTTGGTATTTCTCCTTCGTCCCTAGTTCATCAGTCCTCACTTGAGAAGTCGACCAGTAGCTGAATCGACAGTCGTCACTTCGATGTTAATAGACCTATAGATCCTAACGTCCTTCTTTTATGTGCATGGATGATGAGCGAAGGATGCTTCTGCCCAACCATTTGCCCCTGTTGATTATTCTTGGTTGATTGATGGTCATTGTGCCTTCTGGAAATTGAGTACCTCTGCGTCTGATTGCCTAAACTCTGAAAACCCTTGCGTATCCCTGAAGTATTATCCATGTTTTTCCTTGATTGATAACCTCTGAGTTGATGGACCAATATCTGTGTTTTGGTATCTTGAATGTGTTTCATTGCCAAAAAGATATTGCTCTGCGTTTGGTATCTTGAATGCATTCCATTGCTGGATATTCTCTGCATTTATTTACCTCTTCAATATCACATTTGAAGACGATTGAGACTCTGTTTTTCACCACTTGTTTAAGACTACTTTTCATTTTGTTTTCCTGGCGATATTGCCACTTCTTAGGATGCATTTTGTTTGATTTGGGGGCGAAAATTTGCCCGGCGAATTTATTTTTCTGGTCAGATTTTGTTTAGATTGTCAGGTGTCCGACAAGATACACGCTTTTCATTTTTGACAGCCAGTGTATAATTGATTAAAATGAATTAAACTTATCGTCTTTAGATGGCATTTTTATAAAGAAATAAACTCACTGAATTAATTTATTTTGGATTTTATAAACTCAGCGAATTCATTGAATGTTATCAACTCAATGAATATATTTTGAATGTTATAGACTCAACGAATTTATTTTGAACGTTATAAACCCAACAAATTTATTTGAATGATATGAACTCAACAAATTATTTGAGTTTTACGATAAACATAGCGAAATTATTGAATGTAATAAACTCAACGAATTTTGAATGTTATACACACAATGATTTATCAAGCGTTTTTATTTATTTTCTTTCGACAACAACTATATTAACAACATCGTTCTAGATATCTAGTTAGCTTGGTTAAGTTACCCTTAATAAACAACAATTTTACCTTGAGATTACAAATCGTCACCCATAAATGCCTGGCAATTTTGCCTCTTAAAAAAAAAACTGCAAATGCTTACCCTCTTTTACTGACAACGATTGAGCTTTATTGAGCCATGATTCCACCTGTAACCTGATTGTCATTTAGATTTCCATTGACTTTCTCTTACTAGCCAACATTCGTGTGACCTGTCGAGCTACACGCTTTTCATTTTGACAATAAAATTTGACAGGTCATTAAAATATGAAACAAATAGAGATGCATCTAGATGCATGTCTAAAAACAATTAGATCCAGAGAAGCTCTATTTGTTGGAGATCCAGATGCATCTCTAAAGAATAATAATAATACAAGGATGCACCCATATAAAAAAACAATAATAATAATATAATAATGCATCAATAATAATATAACACACATTTTATATTCTGGTCGTTTTTTGTTTTATTGTCGGGTGACCTGTAAAAATTAACAGTAATTGATGGTATGACAACACTGACAGAACCACCTTTATAGTTGACAGATTCTTTTTATTTGGGTTTTGAGAATTAATCGTCAGTGATATTACTGTATTGTAGGAACTAAGTTTTTAGCCTTTACTAACCTGCTTTCCCATGCTGATTTAATTTGAATGTCATATGACCAGCACACTGGTGGCACATTGACTACAGAGCGGTATATACGGCTAATCTAATATAGAAACAACCAAAGGGAATTGTTAGACAATGTGTTATGAATTGATATTGTTAATAGTTTATATTAACATTGTTTTACTTTGATATTGTTAATGTTGATTTGGTAATTTGGTTGTATTTATCGATTTATTTAGACTTGTTAAATTAGACAACATTTATATTTATAGTGTCAGTGTTGTTAGATAATGTTAAATTGTTAATTTTAGATTGGTATTGGTTGATTAATTTAGGCTTGTTAATTTGATAGTATTGTCGAATAGATATTGAAGAAACATTAGATCACCTTTAAATGTTGATTAGTGCACTTACTTTAATAGACATGTGCCTTCCTGACAAGCATGTTGATTGGGTTGAGTTCTGTATTAGTTCAATTGATAACGTTTATGTCAATAGTAACGTTATAATAGTTTACCTTCACGCCAAGACTTCTTTCTTAAACTTTTGGGGATTTTTGGTTGTCGTCGATTCAATTAATAGATTGCACCTTTATTGAGCGATGTCTTCATTAATCTTGTCGACCCATTTCTCGAGGGCATAGGCATAGTCTCCTTGTCACTTATTTCATCCTAGCACATTGGATTTATCCAGAGTCCTTGGTCCAGATAGGATGTATTGCGCCAAGTTTATTGATGTGTCTATCACCTAGGGATGGCATGATTCCTAATGAGGGGATCATGGAGCTCCCTATTCGATAGCAACGAATGATACCTTGGTCAGAGTCGGTGTCTTCCATGTGATTGTTGTCGAGCACTATAAGTTTACTTTTGGTGTATGGGTGAAATTCCTTCATGCATTTGGTTCGCGCACCTTTAGGTTCTAGTCTTTGTTATTCAAGGTCATTGTGTCAGGAGGGGGATGTTGACCCTTAGCTTGTAGGCGTGGTCTTATTGTGTCGGGTGGGTAGTCGAATCTCCTTGTTGTTTTACGCTCATTTCACTCTGTTTCCCTTGTGCCAGTGCACGGATTCATAGTTGTATGTTGCCTAGACTGTGTTCTTGTGCTCGTCATTAGTTGTGTGGTTCAAATGTTGTCGTCATTGCCTTCCTGCCTAAAAAAAAAAAATTGCACATTTTGCTTTGTTTGTAGTTGTAACGACTGGGACGTTACAAAAACAACGAGCAAGGGGATTCATTAAAAGTTCCCCATGGTTGGATCCACTAAAAAAATGTATTAGAACATTTCTTTAAGATTCCTTAAAAATTTCCTATGGTTGGATCCACAAAGACCACATATAATGCAATGCATTAGAATCCCCAAAACAAAGATTTTAATCTTCATAACCTCACACACCCACTAATAACATAAGAAATCTTTAGTAAGTGGTGCAAAACAACTTGTTATGCATTTAATATTGGCACATAAGAAATCTTGGTTTTCTAAGTGGTGCACTCTTATTTGATCATATATTGGATAATGTTATATTATATAACATATGAACTATGAAAATGTTATATTATATAGTTTGATCACTTGAGAGATTTAAGGACAAATTGTTGGATAGTTGTGGATATGGTTGAAATAAATACATAATTGTGAAATACTTTATGGTCACCTAAAGTTACATAAAGGGACCTAATTGTACTATAAACTAAGGGATTTCCACTAAGGGATTTCTACATTGAGTGGATAACTACCAAAAATTAACTCAATAGCATGTATATATTCTTTGAACATGGTTCAATCCACTAAGACCACATATATATTCCTTATAACAATTCTTTAAGATTCATTAAAAGTTCTGTATGGTTGGATCCACTAAAAAAACAGATTATAAAATTTCTTTGAGATTCCTCAAAAGTTCCCTATGGTTGGATCCACTAAGACCACAAATAATGCAATGCATTAGAATCCCCAAAACAAAGAGTTTAATCTTCATAACCTCACACGCCCACTAATAACATCAACATGGGATGGGTATGAGGGTTTTTCATATTCCTAATATAAATTTTGATGAGGTGGATCAAATGTAATATTTGTGAGACTTAGTTGGAGTTAGAAATCTAGATAAAATACAGTCATAGTCATATAAGGTGGAAATTCACGTTGATTGAGAGTAATCATGACAATAATTTCAAATGTAAGTGCATCATAACCTATTGTAAACATAGTAATGTGAGTTATAATGGGATATATATTAAAAAGAAGATGATTTTGAGTGATTCTTAATTGTCGCAAAATTTATGGTGGTAATGAAGCCTATTTCTACAAATAGTAATGTGAGTTTTAATGAAGGATATATTTTGAAGAAAATGCAATTGAGTGAGTCTTAATTGTCACAAAATTAATGGTTCTAAAGGGTAATGTCTATAGATATCCACACTCCCCTCGCATTGTGGGAGGGTCATGCTATACACACTCCCCTAGATGTGTGATGACTAATACTAGTTGTCTACTAGAGATATTAGGTCGAAAGGTTTGAAGATTTCACATTTGGATTATATCTATAGTTAGTTCAATATAGTCAAAACTCCAACATATTTCAACAAAGGAAGGGATGGGAGATGCAAGATGGAATTAAGGTTTTAAAGGGAGCCCGATGATTCTAAGTCAATTGAGGATCACATTTGGGATTTGGTATGTCATTCCTTATTTCCTCACATAGTTCCTACCATGTTTAAATTATAATAATTCAATTTTAAAGATGGATTAATGTTGAATTAATATTATTTCTTTAATGAGGATTATTTGAAGTTTGATTTACTTTATTTATTTGTATGCATGATTAGTTGTTAACATTTTAAAAATTACATTAGGAACATTGCTTGTTATTATCGTCTACATGTGGGATATGTGTGTGCTAGCTATGCCTAAATATCCAACACACATACAATATTATGGTTCAATAAACACATTGGTTACTAATGTCTAGGTTATTAATGAATTAATTAATAAGTTGTCAATTT
>ML785280.1:1035726-1047508 GCA_009831015.1 Picea engelmannii
CCTTCAGGATGCACCACGTGCTCCAAGGGTGTCACTCGCCTCTTGATTGATTGGTAGACATCAATAATACCTGGAGTCAACACTCTACCAGGTGAAATTATGGGAGATTAAGGGATTCTAAGGAATAAGGCCCCCACCTTATTGTGTGCCCCTTAAAATCATTGTGAGTGACTGTCACAGTCTTCCCTCACGACATCGTGGGTCCTCTCGAACTAGGTAATCATTAACCTATAGTTTGAGCCACAACAGGAGTGCTAGTAGGCTGTGGCAAGGCTGTTGTCCACACTTCTCCGTCAACCTCTCTGATAGTCATGTGTGACCCATTTACTCCTTATGTGAGTCTGGTCGGCAAGCTATCATCAGCCTGCATCATCAACAAATCATGTCAGAACATATCCACATCATATCATCTAATCAAATGTACCAACGTCACAGTAAATCAATCAAACTCCAATGGCACGCTCCCTAACTCGATCCGGAGTCCAAGGGGTTCCATCGATGCCCCCGCACCCTCAAGGTCCAAAAAATTGCACACTTAGTAAAACTGAGTCAATAGCACCTGTCTATGTCAATGAAGTAAAAAAACATGTCATCTACTCATAACACATGATAATCAAAGTCAAATGTTTTAATAGAATAATAATCTGGATCACTTGCCAGCAAGTGTCCTCAAAGAATATGTTCGCTCAGTGTCCCAGAGCGAGATGTTACATACACCCCCTCTTGGTCTAAACTTCATCACGAAGTTTCTCAATAAAAAAAAAAATCCGAAATAAGTGTATCACAGTATCATATATCTATCTATCAAACAAAAATGGAAACTGTTTGCACATGTTATATGCGTCCTCCCAGGTCACCGAGTGTGGACTATAATTTTCCCAATGGACCTTGACCTGATCTACCATTCAACATCGTAACTGTCAAAAGTGATGATCTAAGATGTGGACCGGCTCAGCCATGAGCGCTCCCTCATTTGATACCTGCAAGGAACTCATGTCAATAACATGTGTAGGATCACTAATATAATGTCTCAAAATATATACATGAAAAAAATCGTGCATACACCTCAAGGAATCAGGCAAGGCTAGTCGATAGGTCATGAGCCCCTTTTTCTCCACTATCTCAAAAGGTCCCATGAACCTAGGAGAGAGTTTAGCTCCCTTTCCAAACTTAATCGAACAGTTATATGGTGTAACCCACAAGAAGACTCGATCGTCGACCTCATAACTACGATCGACACGGTGCGCATCGACAAAACTCTTCTGTCGATCCTGCACTTCTTTAATCCTTTGTCTTATTGTTTTCATTTGCTCTTCCATTTTTTGTATCGCTTCTGGTCCCACCAAGACCCTATGCTCAAGCCGATCCTAACTCAAGGGTGTTCGACATGGCCGCCCATAAAGAAACTTGAAAGGCGCCATATTAATGGTGCTCTGGTAATTGTTGTTGTAAGTGAGCTCCACTAGTGGAAAGAATTCTTCCCAAGGCTTTTGTTGGTCGATAACATACATGTGCAACATGTCCTCCAAGGTTTGACTCATTCGTTCTGTTTGTCTGTCAGTCTCCAGGTGATATGCAATACTAAAGTTAAGTTGGGTTCTCAAGGCCTCTTGGAAACTTATCCAAAATCGTCCAGTAAACACCGATCCTTGATCGGATATAATCCTCTTAGGCATGCCATGCAGCCTCACAATCTCACTGATGAAAACTTTGGCTATGTCAGGTGCCTGATATGTCATATGCACCAGAATAAAGTGAGCACTCTTCATCAGGGTGTCTACCTCTACGAAGATCGAGTCATGTCTCCTTGCCATCAGTGGCATTCCAACAATAAAATCCATTGAAATAACCTCCCATTTCGATTCTAGAATGGCATGTGGTTGAAGTAATCAATTTGGGTGTCTATGTTCATC
Source organism: Picea engelmannii (assembly GCA_009831015.1). Taxonomy (NCBI): domain Eukaryota; kingdom Viridiplantae; phylum Streptophyta; class Pinopsida; order Pinales; family Pinaceae; genus Picea; species Picea engelmannii. The sequence goes on from ML785280.1 coordinate 1,037,640, forward strand.
CTTTACTTGCTGACACTCTAGACATATGGCCACATAGTTGACTATGTCGGCCTATAGTCCCTTCCAGAAGAATAAGGGTTAAAGGTTTACCCTCATCTTCGTGACTCTCGGGTGAGCCATGTAAACTTCTCTATGAGCCTCACTCGGGATCAACATCCTCAACTCGTTGTTTGGAGGTACATATATCCAACTTTTAAACCTCAATAAACCATCGTTATCAAATGAAAACCCCTCAAATCGTGGTACCATCATTGTGTTTTGTCCGATAAAACCCTCGACCTCTTTGTACCAGTCATCGTCACACTGTAAAGTGAGAATCTTCTCACGTAGATTTGTTTGAAGAGGCAAAACCAAAAAGATGTGTGGTCTCTGACTCAATGTATCTGCCACTCAGTTCACTATTCCCTTTATGTAAGTAATCTCAAAGTCATACTTGCTAAGCAATTCTGACCAATGCCATTGTCGTACGTTCAGGCTTCTTTGCGTAAAAATGTCTTGTAGTCCACAATGGTCAGTCTTTAATTCAAATTTTCGTCCAACAAGGTAGTGTCTCCAAACCTTCAAGGCATATACGATGGCTAATAACTCCAAATTGTGTGTCGCGTAGTTCTCCTCATGCCTTCTCAATTTCCTTGAAATGTAAGCAATCACTCGTCCATCTTGCATCAAGACTCCACCTAATCCTTCCTTAGATGCGTCTGTGCATACCAAGAAGTCTGCGTCCATATTAGGGACCTTTAGTATCGGCGTTGTTGTCAACAACTCCTTAAGCCTCTGAAATGATTTCGCGCATTTCTCGGTAAAAACAAACTTTTTGTTTTTCTTCTGCAGTTCCATGATCGAATTTGCTATCTTCAAAAATCCTTTGACAAATAGTCGATAGTATCCTGCTAAACCCATAAATATATGCACTTCCATAACATTCGTCGGGATAGTCCATTCCATAATAGCCTCAACCTTGGCTAGATCCACAGAGATGCCTTCATCGGAGATGAAATGCCATAAGTAGTGAATCCTCGATTGATAAAAAGAGCATTTGGAAAATTTCCCATACAATTTGTGCTCTCGCAGACACTATAGTACCAAGCACAAGTGCTCGTCATGCTCCTCCATCGTATGAGAGTAAATCAAAATATTGTCAATGAACACTTGGAAAAACTTGTCCAAGTACTTGCAGAACACCCCATTCATCAAACTCATAAATACCCCTGGGGTGTTTGTCAGTCCAAATGGTAAAACAGTAAATTCGTAATGTCCAAATATCGTCTTAAAGGCAGTATTAGGGACATCATCCTCCTTGATTCGTAACTGGTGATACCCTGATCGCAAATCGATCTTGGAGAACAATGTCGCACCCTTCATTTCATTGAACAGATCATCAATTATTGGCAATGGATACTGGTTCTTGATCGTAGCCTTGTTCAATTGATGGTACTCAATGAAAATCCTCCATGATCCATCCTTCTTTCGTATGAAAATAATAGGTGCACCCCATGGTGACACACTAGGACATATCAGTCCCAAGTCTAGCAACTCCTTCAGTTGCATTTTCAACTCTTGTAACTCTGGGGTTGACATCCGATAATGTGTTCTTGCTATCAGTTTAGTTTATGGTTTCAGGTCTATGGTAAACTCCAATTCCCTCTCTGGCGGCATCCCAGGTAACTCCTCCGAAAATACATCCACAAACTCTCTCACCACCAGAAGGTGTTCTAGACCTTCCACTACTCCCTTCTCATTTAACGCAAGGATCACATAAAGCTTGCACCCCTTGCACATACTCTTCTGTAGTTGTAAGGAAGAGATGAACCTTAGGGAAACTCCCTGGTTCCGGCCTACAATCACACATCTCTGTCCCTCTTCATTGACCAAGATCAACCATTTTGTATTACAATTGAGTATCACCTCATGCGATTCCAACCAATCCATACCAATCACGACATCATAAGATCCTAATATCGTGATGTACAAGTTGGCCCTGGTGAAAATCTCTCCCAGGTTAAGGGCACAACCCATAACCTTTCCCTCGACCTTTTGTTTGGCTCCTGAGGCCATCTCTATGAAGATAAACTCATCCTGTTCGACTACCTTTACCTTAATCATTTTTAGTGTTGCACTAGAAATGAAACTCTCGATAGCACCGGGATATATCAAAATACTAAGGGTCTGGTCAGCGACGATACCTATCGTCTCGAGCATAATTGACTGATGCTCTGCCTGGCAGTTATTCACCGTTGCATGAATTCAATGGGCCTTGCCCATATCTCCCACGGTAGTGGGTCCTGCTGATATGGATGCTCTAGTCCTCTCCACGGGACAGTCGCATTGGTAGTGTGGCTCCCCACACGTCCAACACCCCTTCTTTGGCCCAGTAGTCCTGGTACCCGAAGTATAAGATGATGGCCCACCAGCCTAGAACCCTAGTCTGTTCTACTGAGTAGTCCTAAACTGTTATTGCTACAGGCAACGCTGCTGCTGATGTTGTGGTCCCCGGTAAGGTGCCCGCTGCTAAAGCGTCAGTCACTGGGATGTGGTGAAAGTGGATCCCATATGGAAGCCACGATATATTGTTGTAGGTCTCGTTGGTGTCTAGTGCTATTGTGTTCCATATGAAACCCGCCTTGCTAGTCTCACTGGAGTCCTAGTCTGACCCCCACTGATAAGCTTCTCCTCCACTATGAGGGCCTTCTTGACGACATCGTGCAAGGTTTGAGGCATCAAAATCCATTAATTCCAAACATAAACCTGTTGACCTTAAGTTTCTTTGTGTTAAGGTGCAGAGCATACCAGAGTAGCTCCATAAAACGAACCTCGTACTCGGGCACCATATGACCTCCCTTTCGTAAGGCGTTGAACTCACTGAGTTGATTCTCAATGAATTCCTTTGAAAGGTACCTCTCTTGGAACCGTTCCTCAAATAGTTCCCATGACACATCTTCGACATCCATGTTCATCTATGGTAGGATCATCTTCCACCATAGAAGAGCACTCCCCTTTAGTTGAAAGACTTCCATGCGGACCTTCATGTTGGAGATATAATCGCGAAATGTGAAGCACATCGTCATGTTCTCCAACCATGCCTTGGTGGTTGTGCCATCCGGGGCACCAAAGAACTCGGGAAACTTGACCTTCTTGAGTTCACGGTGAATTCTACTAGTACGGGCCGAAGCTCGCGGTGGAACCTCAGCGGGTGCAGGCATCGTGATCTCATCTCTGTCCAAATGGTTGAACAGTGCCTCAGACATGCATTGAAAAGATCTCATCAATCTGACTACATCGCCAACTGTTATCTTCTCCTATCTGAGAACCTTCTCATCTCCCTGGGGGTTAGACCCCTTAGGCGTGGATGCTACTGGGGGTGTCACGCCTCCTCCCCTAACACCACGTCGTCTGACTCCACGGTGTCCTCTAACCATGATTACTTCCATGCACACAATCAACTCGATTAGCAACAGTATAATGAAATCATGTCAATGAAAGTCATAGCGATCCCAAGTCGTGGGTTGAAGCTCGCTCTGATACCATATGTAACGTACCTCTCATTCGTCACAACATCAACCTCTCAAAACAAGTGGAATTTTTTATTTTTTTTTATTTTTTGTGCATGTGTACAAGGGTAGTAAATACATTATACTCTGTGTAGAAACATGATGATGAACATGTTGCATGCAACAGTGAAAACAACATAATGACCTAAGATGCATATCAATCATCAGGAAGCAATGAATGCAAATCAACAGACAAAATAAATAGGACTGACTAACTACCTTCCCGTCCTACCCTGCAATGGTTAGGACCGCCAAGACACATAAGAAACACTCAAGCCTAGGTTCCCATCGATTTTGACCATTTAAGGTCTTAGGGTTGGCGACTGTTCTGAGGAACAAGGAGGTGTCTACATCCTGCCCGACACTAACAACCCAAGAAAAAAGTTTACAACCAAGTACATCAATAAGTAAATGAACAACCATGTCCTCTACGAAAGGCGTAAGTCAGAAGGACTTTGATAACAACCAACCATTATTAAGACAAGACATTATCTATGACTCAATTGGCATTAATTACATATCAATTACTTCATTTAATTTCCAATAGACGACGAGTTACCCAACCCAACCTTATAATAATGTAATTTATGAATGCGAAATCCCTGTTTACTAAATCATAATAATTTATGGTACTTAGTTCTAGGGACCTTACATTTTATATGTCATCAATAACAATAAAATTTCAATAGCATTACGATAAAATCACAATGTCATTACATTTTATTACAATAACATTGCAATTAAAAACACAATAACCTTACCTTTTATATGTTATCTAACACTAAAATTACATTTTATTTTATGTTGCAATGGCATTACCCTCACATATTTCAAAAACGAAATATTACATTGACATTACCTTTATATATTACAATAACAATATATTACCGTAAAGTGACAATGTCATTACATTTTATTACAATAACGTTGCAATTAAAATAACAACACATTACATGTATATGTTATCTAACACTAACACTAACATTACATTTATTTTATATTGCAATAACACTACCCTTCATAATTCAAGATAATATATTAATGACATTACCTCTACATATTACAACAATGATATATTATAGTAGCAATATGTCGGCACATTTCTATACTAATTTACGTATCATTAGCAATAAAACTAACGGCCCAACCAAGATGCCAAAGCATAAAGTCAACAAATAGAAAAATTTATGCTGTGAGTGCAGGCCAGAAAATCATGAATCAAGGGAAACAATAAACAAGAATCAATAAGGCAACTGACAATTGGCAGAGGTAAGGGAACATATAGCCAATTTATACGACCCGTTCAAGGAAGGTGTAAACAACAATGCAGAGAAGCAATTTTATACAATGCATAAGTGAAGTTATTAAGTTTTAAAAGTTTGCAGAAGCGAAAAAAAATGTGATTTTAATACTATTGTAGGGGGCGAAAGGTTCCGGTTTCCATACAAATGCAGGGGCGAAATGGTACGGTTTCCATACAGTTGCAGGGGAAAATGGTACGGTTTCCATATAGTTGTAGGGGCGAAATGATCAGAGATGTAAGGTACTGGTTCATGCTAACATTGAGTTACAATACATTTTGTTGGAAGATATATGCTTAGCTGTCGATCATAAATGCGCCTTAATCATCACAAGTGTCCAGTAGAAAGGTGGAAGGTTGGAATGAGTTAGAAGGTTCTATGAGGAAATTTTTTTAAGGACTTTTTAATTACAGAAACAAAATTCCTTTCTTTCCTGGCAATGCCTCTAACCACATCTTGCATGGTTGTCTAAAACATTGCATGGCTTTAAGAGTTCGAACAAATTCTAATCATAGAATGCAAGTACAATTGATTTAGAGTGATGATTTGCATAGAATATGGTTCTTGAATCTAATTCTCAAAATTTATCAACTTCTAATCCACAATGAGTCAAGTTGTTAGGCTATGTAATACAGAAGCATTAGACAACGAAATCATATGTTCCCTAAACCTGCACTTTTAATGGTGGTAAAACAATACCGCTTATGGTGTTCACTCCCAACATATTTATTCGGACCTATAAATTCCGACTTATAAATTAAGACATACAAATTCAGTAAAACAAATTCAGACATATAATTCCATGATTGAATCAAACATACAAATTTAGTTTTTAAAAATTTCAGACATAATAATTCAGGAATTGAAGTAGACATATATATTCAGTCCCAAAAATTAAGCCTTCAAGAGGCAAATGGAGTCATATGTTCTTGGAATGTTATGGTGGTAAGTGAATACTACTATCATGTTCACTCAACCCATTTATTTAGATATATTAATTCAGACTTAGAAATTTAAACATAAAATTTCAGAAATCAATTCAGACATAAAAATCCAGTCTTAAAATTCAGACATATAATTTCAGTCATAAGAATTTGCAGACAAATATTTCAGGAGATTGTTTGGACATATAAATTTAGTCAAAATCAAGCAGGTTAGAGGGACGGTTTTCCTGCACAATGAAACCAATTACAGCCATAAATAATACACCTACAGATCTAAATCATACATCCTACACAGTCTATCATTCAACCAAAAGGGCGTATCTTTTCCTGTTCGCCTGCTCTGAGTGGCATCCACACGCTCTGTGCAAATCCTACTCGCCGATCATCGAGACTACACCGGTACCTCCCAGCCAACACTATGGGTACTCTGCTTCCCCCTTAGCCCCCCGAGCCACAAAGGGGCCACACACTATCCATAGGGTACGTCTAGATCCCAACTCACCTTGCGAGGGCGAGCTACCACTCCTCTCCGAGCTGGGAAATGCCAACTCCCACAAGTAAATCAGTCAAGTCACTATTCCAACAACGTAATATTACGCTAACAGCCGATCCCCTTCTTCCTTCTCCTTCCCCTCTTTTATAGAGTTTTAGAACTTCAAATATTTCCCTAAATCTCATTTAATTTAAGTTTTAATAAAAATCTTCTAAAAAATCTCCTTCGTACAAGTGTCATCCATCCCCCATGTTTCTCCATTAATTATTTTATTTAATTAAATAATTGTCTTATTTCCCTCACCCACCAAGAGTTACTCCTAAATTTACTCCTAGGTGTCCCTAGATTCCCTTACAGGTTTTAAAGGCTTTCCCTATTACGAAGTTGCTATTTTAGCTCAAATTAGAAGGTTCTTAAATGCAGATTCTTTACTAAGTTGACCTCCTGCATTTTACCATAAGTTCCACTCTTTCCCTTTTTATGTTACCTCCATTCCCTAGTTTCCTAATTTTTATATTTCCTTCTTTCCACTTTTTATTAGAGCCAAAAATGACAATTGTCCAAGTTAACCTCCTTTCCCTTTTATTATTAATTTAGTATTTTTTTTTTAAACTATCAAAAGTTAAAATAATTAATTGCCTCTTTATGTTTTACATCCACATATTTTATTTAATTCTTAATCTCTTCCTGTTACCAATTTTTTTATGAAGACCGACAATTATTACTTAAGTGATTTTAAATTTTATTATTTTATTATATATATATATATATATATATATATATTTATTTTCTTTTATAAAGGTAGACAAACTTTTACCCCTAGCGAAGCTTTAGGCATAGGACTTAGATTTTGAACTGGGTGACATTTTAATTAGGGAAGTTGTTTGAAAATTTCTTAATGATATATTTGTCTTAGGGCCATCTAGGTTCGTTCCTTTATCATCATCAATGTGACGTGCCCTTCAGGATGCACTACATGCTCCAAGGGTGCCACTCGCCTCTTTTGTTTCTTTTGCGCGATGTGCCCTTCGGGACGCACCACGTGCTCCAAGGGTGCCACTCGCCTCTTTTGTTTCTTTTGCGCGAGGTGCCCTTCAGCACGCACCACGTGCTCCAAGGGTGCCACTTTCCTCTTAATTGATTGGTAGACATCAATAACCCCTGGAGTCAACACTCCACCTGGTGAACTTGTGGGACACTAAGGGCTTCCAAGGAATAAGGCCCTTGTCTTATTGTGTGCCCCTTAGAACCATCGTGACCGACTGTCACAGTCTACCCTCATGACATCGTGGGTCCTCTCGAACTAGGTAATCGTTAACCTATAGTTCGAGCCATGGCGGGAGTGCTAGTAGGCTGTGGCAAGGCTGTTGTCCACACCTCTCCCTCAACCTATCTATTAGTCGTGTGTGACCCCTTTACTCCCTATGTGAGTCTGATCGGCAAGCTATCGTCAGCCTGCATCATCAACAAATCATGTCAAAACATATCCACATCATACCATCTAATCAAATGTACCAACATCATAGTAAAACAATCAAACCCCAATGGCACTCTCCCTGACTCGATAAGGAGTCCAAGGGGTTCCATCGATACCCCTGCACCCTCAAGGTCCAAATCCCTGCACACTCAGTAAAACCAAGTCAATAGCACATGTCTATGTCAATGTAGTAAAAAAACATGTCATCTACTCATAACGCATCATAATCAAAGTCAAATTTTTTAATAGCATAATAATCTGGATCACTTGTGAGAAAGTGTCCTCAAATAATAAGTTCGCTCAGTGCACCAGAGCGGGATGTTACACAATTGTTGTCACAGTCTAATTTTGTTTTGTTTGGGCACTATTCAGGGTAGTGGTGGCCTTGTAGCGGTCATGCTTAGCCCTTGGTCTCATTGTTTATAGTTAGAATAGCTAGTCTGCGTCCTGCCCTAAAGTTTACAGTCTCTTCAAGCCTCTTTCTATTTTCTGCAACTCTGTTTATTTTCTTAGCGGTTGTATGAATTTCCTATGGAATTGGGCCTTTGTTACTGGTTGTAGATCTACTTATCCTGATGCTTGAGGTACTACATGGACATGGCCGAATATAGTCCTTTCCATGTATATTGATATGCCCAAATTCAGGCATGCCCCTATACATGGACAGGGACAGGTCCGAATTTCGGCCTGTCCCTGTACATGGACAGGGCCGAATAAGCCCCTGTCAACATTCTAAACTCAATTTTTTAACTAAAAATTTAAATTTTCTAAAAATTTAACATTTAAACATATTTTAAATTCGGCCCTGTTTAAAAATTTAAAATTTGGCCCTGTTTAAAAATTTAAAATTTGGCCGTGTTTAAAAATTTAAAGTTCAGCCTTGTTTAAACATATTTGAAACATGTTTAAAAATTTAAAATTTAAACATATTTAAATATAAGGGACAAAGATATATTCGGCGTTGTCCATGTACAGGTACAGGCCCGAATTCAGGCCTGACATTGTACATGGATAGGGTCGAATAAGGCCCTGTAAACAATAAAAAATTAACTTCTAAATTCTAAAATTTAAACAGAAATTTAAAATTTAAGCCCGAAATAGAAATTTAAAATTTAAATTCTAAAATTCTAAAATAACTTCTAAATTCTAAATTCTAACTTCTACATGGAAAGGGCCAAATAAGGCCCTGTCAACATTCTAACAAAATTTCTAAACTCAAATTTTTAACTAAAAATTTAAATTTTCTAAAAATTTAAACATATTTGAAATTCGGCCCTCTTTAAAAATTTAAAATTCGGCCATGTTTAAAAATTAAAAATTTAAACATAATGGACAAGGCCATATTCGGCCTTGTCCATGTATAGGTACAAGCCCAAATTCAGTCCTATCATTGTACATGGACAGGGACGAATAAGTCCCTGTCAAAAATCTAATTTTATTTTTTAAATCTTAATTTAAATTTCTAAATTCTCAGCTATAATTGAAAATATCCTAATCTTAACATACCTGGATTGAATGCCTGCTTCAACAACATCCACTCGGTCGCTGCTCCAACATCCACAACACCGCACGTGCGCATCAAACACCGCTCGTCCACCCGCAACAAACAGGAACATTTTCCACCCGCACACCACACCATACACCTCACAAAAACACCATACACCACTCGCACACCAAATGCTCTCCGCCCACACAACAAACACCAAACAGGTATGAACTTGCAAAAACTATTGCAGGAGTGATGTCTGGGTAATATATAAACCTTTTTTCAGCTGAACTAATCTTTCGGTCGAAAAGTGTTTTCAGCCGAAATAATCTTTCGGCCGAAAATTTGTTTCCACCGAAAGATTATTTCAGACGAAACATTATTTCAGCTGGAATATCTTTCAGCTGAAAAGATGTTACTGGATGAAAAATATCTGTCTAGCTAAAATTGTACATGAAAATCGAGGGCATTGGCAGGGTGTCATTTGATTTGATGTTCAAAGGTTCAGCCGAAAGAGTTTTTGGCCAAAACAATAGTACTTTCGGTCGAAAAGAAAAATAGTTTGGCCAAAAAAATGTTTTTCAAAATTTTGGAGACTCGATTGTCACGAAAGTGTTACC
>ML785280.1:1051436-1070482 GCA_009831015.1 Picea engelmannii
ATATCCATGGCATAAAGAAGAATATTGATGACTATACCAGTGAGAGTAGGGCCGACATAACCTTATTTTTCCAAGCATTCTTCTAACTTATCAATGTATATGCCAAAATGGGTAGGGGACAAGGGACAACCTTGTTTGACTCCAATATTGCAGTTAATCTCTTTTGACCAGCCCTCAGTGTTTTTAAACTTAGCAAAACATTCTCATACATCCTTATTGCAGCAACCCTCAACTTGAGAGACACTTTTATCTCTTCCAACCTATTCAATTGACATAGCTAGAATTGACATAATTTCGTAACTACTCATTATGAATTGACTTGATTATCATAACAACCCATTAAACTAAACATTTTAACTATTTTTAAATAACCAATCAAGCAAAGTTGGCACAATTAAATGACACTTAGAACATTTTGGATTAATAATTAATGGCCAGCTAAAATTTTGGTTGTAGACTTTCCAATTATCTTGAAGAATTTTAATTTTACAAATATCAATTTTCTGAAGGGAGACTTTTATATATATATATAATTTTATAAAACTACCAAACGAAATGAATATGTACGTCTTGTAGTGAATTTATTACCATGAATAAGGTAAAAAATAAACACCTACCTATATAACGTTATTTACCATATACACTAAGATATATACACTACTTAACATGTAATACATACTAGATATATATTCCAATTTATATGAATTTTATATGATTGTTTTAACCATAAAAGTATTGAAAAATCTCAAACTCAATACACTAGGAAAAAAATGTGTACATCTTTGGATGTTGCCCTTCCATATTCACAAATCATATTGATTTTTTTAATATTTAAGAGAATTGGATAAAAAACACATTTAGTCTATTAAAGTAATAAAGCTAGGTACAAATTAATAAATGTCTCCCTTTGGTTTTCAACATAATTCTTTTTGTCATAAAATATTATTTTAAGTTTATTTTTGTACATAAATAAAATAGTTGTTTTGCAATGATTTTAGAAAAAATATTATATAACATGTGTTTTTTAATGGTTAAGAATATGTGTTTCTTCTTAAGAAGTCATAAGTTCAAATCTAAAGGGGTAGGGTGTAACACCCTGGGTTTCAAACCCAATTTTGAATAATGTATTGTTACAATGTTGAGAGGTTAGAGTGCCCAAACAATTACTTAAAGGGCCAATGTGTCCAAGAAATGTAATGTTTTGATCATTATTATTAATAAACACATCACTGGTTGCTAGACGGACAAGGACTAGAGTTGTATGGGGCTATGGTTCAACAAGAGGGGGGGTTTGAGGGGCTAAATGCTTATTCCTATGTTAATTAACCTTTTTGTCTAAGGGAGGGGATTGGTTATGTGAGCTTCTTTGGGAAGGCTAGGAGGTTCTTGATTCTCCACAAAAATACTTAAACTCATCCCTTGTCCAACTGTAGGGTTGGTTGTTGACTCAATCACTCCTTCACCTCTTCATTTCATTCCATTATTTCCGTCATGGAATTTTCATTCACTCACTTACTCATTCATTGATCCAGCCTCACCTATGTCTTGAATTGGTAAAGGGAAAGGAATTGCCAAAGATTAGCCACAATATTGTTGGTTGTAGTGGTCGTTGGTGTAATCCAACCATGACTTGAGGCCTGCATGTCTGAGATGTGTTGGCTCATGCCCTGTTTTGTTCACAATTTCGAGTCTTGAGAGTTCCAGCACTGAGATTCTGGACCAGCTATGTTGGATCCCTAGAAGGAGAAGGACTGCCTAAGGAACTGCATGGTAGAGAAGGGTGGAGGTCCATTCTCTTAGGTGTCATAGGCTGGGTAGAAGAGAGTTGGGTACTTGGATTGTTGTGAGTGCTAGAAAGTTGGTGAGATCTTGAGTGTTGAATGGTTTGGAAAGCCTAGCGACACTCTGGAATCGTCCTTGTGGATTCATAGCCCTGGCTCGGGGGTGACACTACCGTTGAGATTTGGAGCATTAGTGTCTACAGTTGGGTTGAACGTCCTTAGTTTGTAGCCAGTTGGTGTTGTCTTTATAAAGATAAGTGCTCTCCATTGTGATCTCATTATATGTATATGAATGTATTCCATTGTGTATTCTCTTTACTCTTTAACTGAATCTTAGTTTATGCATGACTGCTCGATATTGTTGTGCATGTCATTAATTCTTTCCTTTTATGCATCCTTACTATATAAGAAGGTATCGGTAAGAGAAAGTAGTCCAAGGGTGGGGCTTGAAGTTAGAATTCCCCGGCCTGTGGGTGGTTGGGGATGTTACAGATTGGTATCAGAGCCAAGTTGAAACACTGGGCCGGTATGGGCCAGGCCTATTGGTTAGATTCTCATGGTTGAGATTGAACTCTAACCGTGAAATTGAAAACCTCAAGAGGAATGGTGTTGCAGAATCTATGCAGGAGATAGAACGTTAAAGATCCATTATAAGGGGTCTGAAGGATCATGACCATCCCCTTCGAATTTAGGGGCGATTGCCACTTGTGGGAGCACGAGATATCCAGGATTGTTGGATCGGGGGATAGGTGAATAACAGTCATCTGATGAAAAGGAAGAAAGGGTTAAAGTCACAGCCATCAGATCCCATTGGAAATGGAGATCAATGACCAGGAGGCATTGCAGGGAACCGAGTTGCATGGGAGATAATTTCCCAAGGTGGTCCGGCAATCCAAACCACAGTTTCACCGAGGGGTTACATGTCATCATCGGGAGAATTGTGGGGAGAAAGGCTAGTTACTCCAAACCGTCGATGTGTTCCCCTAAAAATTGAAAGGCATGTAGTGATGTGACATGTTAGTACTCGAGCATCGAACCTATGACAAGCTGAAGTAGCCAAGGACCATCGATGTGTAGGAGGACATGCATCAACCGATCATGTGCTCCGAGTGAAAGCACTCCAGGAAAAAGTGAGAAAGGAGAAGTTGATAGTTGGTATTTCCGGAACCCAAAGATCAGAAGTGAATCTCAGTCGTCCGATCCAGGAGGACATGTGGAAAAAATATGTGCACTTCAGGGGAAAGCGAAGGTTGAAATTTGACTTCTCTGAAGTCTGAAGACCCGAAGAAATTGTAGTTGTCGATTTTCTAGAGACACATGTCAGTAGATTGCGAGCTTCAGATAAAAGCATTTCGAAAAAAAATGAGAGTTGAGATTCTCGAAGTCCCAAAGTCCAGAGTTGTTATGAACCGTCCGATAAGGGAGACACAAGGAGACAAATTGGCTAGTTCGAGAGAATTGGAACTGTGCTAGTGTGGAAACTTCCGAAGTCCCAAAGACTGAAGAGCCAAAGTGGTGGGGCAAGATGATGTCACTAGGAGGTGATGTGGACCCCATAATTTCTGAAGTGACGTGTCTTGCAGACGTCACCAGGGATGAGATGGACACATGGGATGTGTTCCACGTGTCAATAAGTTTTGAGCATGTGGATGATTGAAATGTCAGTTAGTACATGACATGTGTCACCCACCTGATTGGGCTACATGTCCTCTTCAAGTATTTCACCACGTGGAAACATATCGTGTAGTCCGGAGACTGGGAACTCTCAAGGGAATATGATGTTGAAGCATGGTTGCTCGGACTCCAGAGATATTTTCAGTTGCATAACTATTCCTCAAACCTAGAAGTTAGGATTTCCACCTACCATTTACATGGGAAATATGCAGTGTGGTGGTATCAACTGAAGCAAGTAGAGCATATTAATGAAAGTAGGATCACTTGGAAGCAGTTCAAGAAGTACTTCCAAAAGGAGTAACTCTTAGAGCATTTCTATGACAAGAAAATGCAGGAGTTCTTTGAAATCAGATTGAGAAGCATGATTATGGCATAGTACGAGAAGAATTTCTTGGGATAGTTAAAGTATGTCAGGTTCATTGGTGATGATAAAGTGAAAATACAAATATTTCTAAGTGGACTGCCAACCTTTTATAAGGAAAAGATCAAGTATGATGAACCCAATACCTTGATTGAGGCCATTAGGAAGGCTAAATACCTATATGAGAAAGGTCAGGGAAACAAATCCCTATAGAAATCTTGGAAGGACAAGAAGAATGAGAATTTTGATCAGAGGAGGAAAGCATTCAAACCTCCCTTCAATAGGAATGAGCCTAACAGAAATCATCAAGACCAATATGCTAAGGGGGATTCCAATAAGGAAGATTCCTTGGGAAAAAGGGGAATACCACCAATCCAATGCTAGGGATGCAAGGAAGATCACGTGTACAAGGATTTCCCACACCAAAAATATAGAGTGAAGACTGTGCACAATCACCAGGAGGATACAATAGTCGAAGATATGGGACGAATATATGCATATTTGGATGATCGGCAAGAAGAGTACCAATCCAATATGATCGAGGTGGAAGGTAAGATCATAAATCAACCTGTTCCTATTTTAATTGATTGAAGATCAATTCATTGTTACATTTATCCTGAAATAGTGGATAGATTACATTTGGAGAAATGTAAGGTTGGAAAATCAAGTTTGGTTCAATTAGCCACTAGAGCCAAAAGGAGAATCCATGATATGGTCAGAAGTTGTTCCATAAGTCTTAATGGCATGAATAATAGTATTGATCTAAGTATCATACCATTGAGGTCTTATGATATTCTGATTGGAATGGATTGGTTGGACAAGCATCATGCTATCCTAGATTGTCATAGAAAGATATTTACCTGTATTGATGAAGATGGAAATAAGAACACTCTGAAAGGAGTTCCAAGACCCATCTCTATAAGGGAGATTTCAGCCTTACAAATGAAAACATGTTTTAGGAAAGGATGTCAATTGTATGCAGCTCATGTGGAAGAGCCAAATAATACAATGGGTCCAAACCTTGAAGATTTCAAGATACTACAGGAATTTGAAGATATATTCCAAGAAATACCAGGATTGCCACCAAGGAGGGAGATAGATTTCTCAATTGATTTAGAACCAGGAGCTTCCCCGATGTCAAAAAATACCTTACAGAATGCGCACACCAGAGTTAAAAGAATTACAAATGAAGTTGGAGGAATTGTTGAAGAAAGGGTACATACGTCCAAGTGTTTCACCTTGGAGAGCACGAATACGTTTTTTCAAAAAGAAGGATGGAACCTTGAGACTGTGTATTGAATTTCGACAACTGAACAAGTATACTATAAATAACAAGTATCCTCTACCCCAAATTGATGACCTCTTTGACCAACTAAGATGAGCAAGGATATTTTCAAAGATTGACCCAAGGGCAGGATACCATCAGGTAAGTATCAAGGAAGAAGGCATTCATCAGATAGCCTTTAGGACCAGGTATGGGCATTATGAATTTGTAGTGGTGCCTTTTGGACTAACCAATGCACCAGTTGTCTTTATGTGCTTAATGAATGGTGTATCCATAAATTCTTTGGATAAGTTATTCATAGTATTCTTGGATGACATAGTTATCTATTCTAAGTATGAAGAGGAGCATGAACATCACTTAAGACTAGAATTACAAGTGATGAGGGGACATCAGTTGTATGCCAAGTTGAGTAAGTGTTGTTTTTATCAAAAGAAGATCCATTACTTGGGACAAATTATTTCAGAGCAGAGCATAGTAGTATATCTAGAGAAGATTGAGCCATTAGAGGATGGAGAACACTCAAAAATGTGGTAGAAGTCAGATATTTTATGGGATTATCTAGTTACTACAGAAGGTTCATAGTAGGGTTCTCTAATATTGTTCATCCCATCACCTCTTTGAAAAAGAAGTGAACTAAATTTGAATGGACACCTAAGTGTGAGAAGAATTTTAATTTGTTGAAGGAATTACTTACTAGTGCACTTGTGTTAAAGATTGCTAGCCCAAATGAATGTTTGTAGTATGTATCGACGCATGTAAGGAAGGACTTGGGGGAGTCCTCACACAAAATGGAAATGTCATTGGATATGAGTCCATAAATCTTAAGGAACATGAGAGGAAATATACCACCCATGACTTGGAACTTGTTGTCATTTTTCATGCCTTGAGGATGTGGAGGCATTATCTCATGTGGAAGAAATTTGAATTAAGGACATACCAGATTGGCCTGAAGTATCTTTTTGAACAACCGACCTTGAATTCCAGGCAAACAAGATGGATGGAATTTTTAAGTGAATATGACTTCGATATCAAGCATATCAAGGGAAAGGAGAATAAATTTGTCAATGCGCTTAGTAGAAGAGTGTGTCTCATGCATGCTACTATTGTTAGTATGCATTAGTTAGACTTGAAGAGAAGAATTTTAGATGGTATTGTTATAGATAAACATTACCTACAGGTAAAGGAAAGCTTACAGCAATGAGATGTACAAAAGAAAGTAAAGGAGTATGAGATAAAGGAAGATGGTTTACTCATGAATACAAATAGAATCTATGTTCCTGGCTCTAAAGAACTGAGAAATTTGGTATTGAAGGAAATGCATGACATTCCTTATGTTGGACACCTTGGTTACCAGAAGACAATTACAGCCATAAGAAGCCAATTCTTTTGGCCAGGAATGAAAAAGGATGTTGTTGATTACATCGCTCGATGTATGGAATGTCAGAAGGTGAAGGCTGAACATAGGCACCCAACAGGTTTTCTACAGCCATTGCCAATTATAGAGAATAAATGGGAGGTGATAACTATGGATTTCATAACTAAATTACCTAGGACAACAAAGCAACATGATTCAATAACGGTGGTGGTTGACAAATTAACAAAGGCTGCCCATTTTTTTCCTATAAAAACAACACATACAATGGCTAATATTGCAGAAATTTTCATGAAGGAAATTGCTAGGTTGCATGGGATACCTAGAACAATTGTCTTGGACAAAGATACCAAGTTTATGTCTAATTTCTGGAGGGGATTGTTTAAATTATTTGGCACAAATCTAAACCTTAGCACAACATTCCATCCATAGTCAGATGGGAAAATGGTGAGGATCAACTGAGTGATTAAAGATATTCTGAGAATGTATGTGATGGATAAGCCATCTAAGTGGGAAGATTACTTACACTTGGTTTATTTTACACATACTAATGGATACCAAGATTCATTGAGAATGAGCCCATTTGAATCCTTCTATGGTAGGAAATGCAATACTCTAGTTAGCTGGGAAAACCCAACAGATTGAGTGGTACTTGAGCAGGAGTTTCTCAAGGAGATGGAAGACTAGATGGGTAAGATCAAGCATAATTTAAAGGCATCTAGGGATATAAATAAAGTTTATGCAGATAAGAATAGGACAGATAGAGAATTTAAGGTAGGGGAGCATGTACTTTTGAGAGTGAAACCCAAGAAAATCTCTTTGAAATTGGGTAGTCGTACAAAGATGGCAGCCAGATTCCATGTGTTGGCATGTTTTATAGGCAGTGTATTATTGTCATTGATGGCAAGTACAACAATGAAGATGGATTAAGTACAGGAAGAATGTGCTAGGTGGGAACCGAAATTATTTTGTGAAGATGCAGTAGAGAAAGCTCGATAAGATAAGAAGCGATAGTGCAGACGTGCTTGGAAATTGATGACAAATAGGCTTGGAAGACATCGTAAGTCCAGACAGGAGAAGTGCACAGAAGGAGGACATATATTAGGCATTAGATCTGAGTGTGGGGATTGACAATCATTAGATCCAAGAGAACCTACATGATCTTTAAAGTGAAAGGTAAAGTGGGCTTACAAAATCTTGAAAGTAGGAGGACCGTTCATCTTTGGGCAGGACACGTGGTCATAGATCAACGTTTTTCTGACTAAGACATCAAAGGAAGGAAGTGCTCTATCCTATGAAATCGTGAAATGAGAAACCATGACTTAATCTCCATTTTGGAGTTTCGGATACTGGGAGTTGGATGTGTCAAGGACACTCACGACAAGAATGATGAAATCGCAAAATACGAAACCATGATTTAATCTGAGGTGTTGATCAAAGGGAGATCGTGGACCATTGATATGACTCCATTTCGGAGTTTCGGATACCGAGAGTTGGAAGTGTTGAGGACACTCATGACAAGAAAGATGAAATTGTGAAATGTAAAACGTTGAAATACCTTCAGATCATTTCAAGGTTCATGACTCGGAGTGTTGAAACACTTCATCACAGAAATGCTGAAATACCTTTAGATCATTTTGGGGTTCGTGACATGGAGTGTTGAAACACTTCATCACAAAAATGTTGAAATGCTGAAATGTGAAATATTGAAATGCCTTTAGATCGTTTCAGGGTTCATGACTTGGAGTGTTGAAACACTTCATCACAGAAATGTCGAAATGCCAAAATGCGAAACCATGACTTAATTTGAGGCATCAATCAAAGAGAGATTGTGGATCGTTGATCAGGCAAGACAAAAGCCCGTGAAGGTACAAAATTGTGAAGCACTCTCGTGCTTGGCCCCTAGTCACAGATAGTGGTCACAAGAGAAGAAGAAGCTAGCAATACTAAACTCCATTTTGAAGTTTCAGCGATCACAACATGAAAATCCAAGACTCTTCATCACAGGAGTCCTGAACTTGCGAAATGTGAAACGCATCTTGATTAGGCCCATGGTCACAGCTAGCGGGCATATGGGATAAACGCAAGACCCTGCGGATTTAATCCAATGGTGCAGGTGAATTTGATTATGATTGGAGGGCTACTGTTGCACTTCACAGTTAATTATTCAGTTACGATTCAGTTAGCATAACTGAATCATGGTTCTTGGACGGTTGGATTTTCAATTGCTGAGGCATTGTTGTTCTAGGGTCTTGAGGGGTAATTGAAGTTGTAGTAGTGTATAAAAGACAAATGCAATGACTGTGCATGGCTGGAAGTTCTGAATGAAAAATGAGTCGAACTATAAAGAAGGGAAAATTACAGTATGAGCAGTGTCAGACCAACAGTATGCACAGTGTGAGATAAAACTTAGAGATGAGTAACAAATGAGGAATAGAAAGAAGCGAGATGCAGTTTTATTTTTTAGTCTTGAGCGAGTGAAGCAGAGAAAAAGTGGAGTGGCAGTGAACAACCCGATGAGAAGAACCTTGGCACAGTGAAGAGCATGCAGAGGCACTGTGCATGGACAATGAAGAAGGTGCACAGATAGTATAAATACACAGAACAGAGAAGAGATGGAGGCTGTTGTGGAGAGGAATTACACACGAGGAAATAACATGATGTGGGAAGGATATGAAATACACAGAAGAGGCATAATTCATAGAATCAAAATAAGACACAAAACATAAAGCGTAGCAGATGAAAAGAACAGAGATGCATAACTGAGATAGTAAAAGAAGGCTGAGGTGCACTTGTAAATAAAAACAGAAGATTAAAAAGCACAAGAAGATGCATATAGAGAGACACTGATACATGAGAGAAGAGCAGCATAGCAGAAAAGTGATAATCCTCGTAAGCCAATGACAACTATTGAATCGCTATAATAAGTTGTAGTAGAAAATATTTATAATCAGGGTGGTAGGGAGGTGCTAGGGAGGACTGTTGTCCTCAGAGGTTCAAGTGGGTGCTTGAACACAGGGAGTTGTAGCTGCCATCTAGTTCTAGCCAGAAAAGCTAGGGTGGTACAGTGGTGCAAGGGAGAACTGTTGTTCTCTATTATACAGGTTGGTCCCTGTGTAACTGGAAGTTGGTGCTTCCATCCAGTTAGTGCTGGAACACTCAAGGGGTTGGTGCTTCCTTCTAGTGGGTGCTAGAGAAACCAGAGAGTTGGTGCTCTCAAACAAGTTGGTTCTTGTATAAATGGAAGTAGGTTCTTCCATCCAGTTGGTGTTGGAACACTTAGGGAGTTGTTTCTTCCTTCTAGTGGGTGCTAGAGAAAGGGAGTTGGTGCTTCCTTCTAGTAGGTGCTAGATAAAATAGAGAGTTGTTTCTCTCATCAAGTTGCAGCTTGCAAAACATAGGTTGTAGAATCACAATGAGTTGGAGATCATAAGTATGATAATGTACAGAATGTAAAGATTACTTATCATACCAAGAAGAAGAGGTTTTTACCCTTTATGGGTTTCCTCAAGAAATAATTGTCTCTACATATTTCATATGTGTGACTGATGTCGAATGGTCTATTGCTTATTTCCATACATTATTTTGATTGTCACCCCCCCCTCTCAGTTGTCCAACAATTGGTATCAGAGAAGGTTCCTTTTATATAAAGGTAGATCTGTAAGATTAAACATGACAAGTCATGAAGGGACTTCAGCCACTAAGCCTCCTTTGTTTGATTGAAAAACTTTTGCCTTCTGGAAGGTTAGAATGAGAACATACCTAATGGCCTTAGGTGCTAATGTTTGGGATGTAGTAGAGACTGGATACGTAAAGCCTGTTGCGCTAGCTTCCAAGGATGATACGTTAGAATTTATCTTTAATGCTAAGGGAATGGATGCTATCTTGGATGGACTTGCAGAAGCCGAGTTTATAAAGGTGATGCATCTTCAAACTGCCAAAGAAATGTGGGATAAACTTATTAGCAATTATGAATGAAATGAGAAAGTAAAAGATGGCAAACTTCAAACATTTAGGTTGAAGTTTGAACAACTAAAGATGAATGAAGATGAAACAGTTAGCAAGTATTTTTTGAGAGTTGAAGAACTTGTGAATGCCATGAAGGGTCTTGGTGCGAAGATTGGAGAATTAATTTTAGTTCAGAAGATTTTAAGATCTTTGCTTGATAAATTTAATTCAAAAGTCTCTGCAATAGAAGAACTAAATGATCTTAAAACTCTGTCCATTGATCAACTCCTAGGAATGCTAACTGCATATGAAATGAGAATCAACAAAGATAAATCCATTACTAGAGAAACATCTTTTAAAGAAGATGAGAATACTGATTCAGATTTAGATGATATTGAGGAAAAATTTGTGAGAAGGTTAAAGAAAGGATCAGGAAAATATCAAGGCAAGCTTCCCTTCAAATGATTTAACTGTGGTAAGATAGGTAATTTTTCATCTAAGTGTCCCCACTAGAAAAAGGACCAGAAATCTGATGATGAAAAGAAGTACAAATTCAAGAAATATAGTAAAAAGAAAAGTTTGTGTGCAAACAATGACAGTTCCTCAGAAGATATAGATAGTGATTCATCATGTGAAAACAAAGTGAATGATTTTATGCTTATGGATATGGGATATTTCTATGATGAACACACAGGAGGTGAAATGGATGATGAAGAAGTTGTGGTGGATATGGAAGGTGAATTAATCAGTGCTTTGGAAGAAATTGACAGACTCAGATGTAAGAAGAGAAAACAAAAACAATTGTTGAGGCAGTTTAAAATGAATGGTGAAAAAACTGATGAAAATTTTTATCTACTAAAAGTGGAGTTAGAAGAGGCAAAGAAAATAGAAGACATACTAAAAAAACATTTTTCAGAGAAGAAAGCGAGGTGTGAGGCCTTAGAAGAAGAGATAGTAAAAACTAGGAAAGAGTTGGAGAAGTTTCAAGCCTTGTATCATCAAAATATGTCAAGTATCAAAGCCTCAGAAGGATTAGCCACCATTCTGAATCAGCACAGGAATCCAAAGATGAAAACTGGTTTGGGTTATGAACAGGGATCAAGTACTGGTTAGCCAAGAAACAAAGAACCCATCAAGTTTGTCAAATCTACAACCAATGACAACAACAAACCTGCATAAATAAAGGAATGCAATCAGCTACCTAGGAGGATTAAAGAAAAAGGTGTCAGGACTAAATCTGTAGAACAAAGAAATAATTCACTCCCTACTCAAGGAAATCATCAGCATGGAAGAAATTGACCTGCTCAAAGAAGACAACCATTTTCCAGGTACCAAGGATTTCTCTATGGATATTGTTTTTTTTGTTCTAACTTTGGTCACAAAGTTGTAAACTGTTCTTTAAAATTTATATATGAGCAAGCAAGACATTGAAGGTATAGATATTTGCCACAAAAATGAATGAGACACCCAAGTAAAAAACCTCCATAGATTGCAAATCACTTGATGGATGGGAAAAGGACACAGGTTACGCATAACAATCGTTTTGACTCTTTAATCAACGAACCAGAATGCTACATCTACCATAACTATGGACAAAAAGATGTTGATTGTCGCTTAAAGAACTATGAATCAGATTTGAAATCCTTTGCTGAAAATGTCAAGGTTTGGAAGAAGAAAGAAAGTGATAAGTGTGGATTCGTGTTGTCGGCTCAAAGACAAAAGAACCCCTAGAATATAGATAGTAGATGTTCCAAGCACATGACTGGAGAAAAGGATAGGCTTATGTTTATAAGAAAAAACAAAACAGGAAATGTGATCCTTGAAAATGATGAACTAGGTAAAAACAAGGATAAAGGGATGGTGATTTTAAGTAATGGAAAAGGATATTCTCAAGATGATTTTCCTATAGATGGGATGAAACATAATTTTCTCAATGTAATTCAAATGTGTGACAGAAGATGTAAAGATGTGGTCCTTTCCAAAGACTGTAACATAAACTCTGTAAACTCAGGACAAGTGGTGGCTAAAAGCATAAGGAAAAACAATAATGTTGATGTTGAATCCTCCCCTACAAGTAAAGAAGAATATTCAGATACAATAAAAGAATGTTTAGTTAGAATTTATCCCATGGAAGAAGTAGAAGAAGAATCATGTCATAAGATGCAAGCAAAAGTTTTGAAGGTTGAGAAATCAAACACCCAAAGCAAGTTCTTGATCTACTCCATGACCCTGGATAAGTCTTGGATAGTCAGAGATCACCAACTGACAAATCTGGTGTTGGATACATCAAATAAAATATTAGTACTCCTAAGAAATATGATACAGGTCCTTCATTTGTGAGAAAGAAAAGCAGGTATGAGAGTGTTTGTAACGGTTTTCTCTTGTGATTGACTATGGCTATAAAAGCCTTGGATTGTAGGGATCATGGAAGAAAAATGAAATTGCAATAATAAAGATCGATGAGAATCAATGGGGAGATACAAGGGTTATTTAAAAGGTACAAGCTACAATTGTGTAGTGTTCAAGTAGGACAACGACATTCGTAGCGACAACATTTTGATGTACAAAATTATATACATGACATTCTGTAGAGATAACAAGAGGAAAGACCTTGTCAGGGAAATCTAACCTTTTAGAAACAAAGGAGGAAAAAAATCAGAAGCAGAGAGAGAACAGTGACAGGGGGAGTCATCCAGTTATGACAAGAAAAGGTTGATGAAGGAGTCCCAGTAAGAGAGGTGAGCAATATTGAGTCTACCACAAAGAACATAGTTGAAGATGAAGATGAACAGGTCCAAGAATCACAAGGAGAAGACTCTGGCTTAGATATAAATACTTTGCAGGACTCAAATAAGACAGTTCATCCATTTAGAGGGAGTTTGTATTGGTTGAATATCTGATACCTCCGACAAGTACTGCAACAACTCAGGTGGAGCGTGTTTCCTTTGACATTGATGTCAAAGGGGGAGAAAAGAGTCTGGGTGCCTTTGTTTCCATCAATGCCAAAGGGGGAGATTGTTGGCATGTTTTACAGAAATCATATTCTTGTCATTGATGGAAAGTACAACAATGACAATGGCTTAAGTACAGGAAGAATGTGCTAGGTGGGCACTAGAAGTCTTTTAGGAAGACACAGCAGAGCAAGCTCGATAAGATTAGAAGAGATAGTGCAGAGGTTCTTGGTAGTTGATGGAAAATAGGCTCGAAAGACATCGTAAGTCCATAAAGGAGAAGCGCGCAGAAGGAGGATAGATATTAGGCATTAGATCTGAGCGCGGGGATCGATAGTCATTAGATCCAGGATAACCTGCATGATCTTTAAAGTGCAAGGTAAATAAGGCTTACAAAATCTTGAAAGCAGGAGGATCATTCATCTTTGGGCAGGACACATGGTCATAGATCAACATTTCGCTGACTAAGAATTCAAAGGAAGGAAGTTTCCTATCCTATGAAATCATGAAATGCAAAACTATGACTTAATCTCCATTTCGGAATTTCAGATACTAGGAGTTGGAGATGTCAAGGACACTAACGAAAAGAATGATGAAATTGCAAAATGAAAAATGCTGAAATACCTTCAGATCATTTTGGGGTTCGTGGCTTGGAGTGTCGAAACACTTCATCACAAAAATGTCAAAACACCAAAATGAGAAACGCTGAAATACCTTCATATCATTTCAGGGTTTGTGACTTGGAGTGTCAAAACACTTCATCACATAAATGTCGAAACACTGAAATGTGAAACATTGAAATACCTTCAGATCATTTCGGGGTTCGTGACTTGGAGTGTCGAAACACTTCATCAAAGAAATGTCAAAACGTCGAAATGAAAAACCACGAATTAATCCAAGGCATCAATCAAAGGGATATTGTGGACCGTTGATTAGGCAAGATGAAATCCCGTGAAGGTAGGAAATTGTGAAGCACTCTTGTGGTTGGCCCCTTGTCACAGATAGTGGTCACAAGAGAGGAAGAAGCCAGCGGCACTAAACTCCATTTTGGAGTTTCGACAATCACAACATGAAGAGCCGAGACTCTTCATCACAGGAGTCCTGAAGTTGCAAAATGTGAAAGGCATCTTGATTAGGCCCATGGTCACAATCAGTGAGCATATGGGATAAACGCAAGACCCTGCAAATTTAATCCAATGGTGATGTTGAATTTGAATATGATTGGAGGGCTACTGCTGCACTTCAGAGATAATTATCTAGTTATGATTCAGTTAGCAGAAACGAATCATGGTTCTTGGACGGTTGGATTTTCAGTTGCTGAAGCGTTGTTGTTCTAGGGTTTTGAGGGGTAACTGAAGTTGTAGTAGTGTATAAAAGAAACACGCAGTGAATGTGAATGGCGGTAGTTCTGAATGAAAAATGAGTTGAATTGTAAAGAAGGGAAAATTACAGTATGCGTAGTGTGAGACCAATAGTATGTGCAGTGTGAGATAAAACTCAAAGATGAGTAACAGATGAGGAATAGAGAGAAGCAAGATGTAATTTTCGTTTTGAGGCTTGAGCGAGTGAAGCAGAGAAAAAGTGGAGTGGCAGTGAACAACCTGATGAGCAGAACTATGGCACAATGAAGAGCATGCAGAGGCATTGTGCATGGAGAACAAAGAAGGTGCATAGATAGTACAAATATGCAGAACATAGAAGAGATGGAGGTTGTTGTGGAGAGGAATTACACACGAGGAAATAACAGGTTGTGGGCAGGAGATGAAATACACAGAAGAGGCATAGTTCATAGAATCTAAATAACATGTAGAGAATAAAGCGCAGCAAAAACAAAGAACATAGATGCATAACTAAGACAGTAAAAGAAGGCTCGAGTGCACTTGTAGAGAAAAATAGAAGATTAGAAAGTGCAAGAAGATGCAGACAGAGAGACATTGATACAGGAGAGGAGAGAAGCATAGCAGAACAATGATAAGCCCGATAAGCCAATGACAACTATTGAATCACTATAATAAGTTTCAGTAGAAAATATTTATAATCAGGGTGGTAGGGAGGTGATAGGGAGGACTTTTTTCCTCAAAGGTTCAAGTGGGTGATTGAACACAAGGAGTTGTAGCTTCCATCTGGTTGCAGCCAAAAAATATAGGGTGGCAGGGTGGTGCAAGGGAGAACTATTGTTCTCTATTATACAGGTTGGTGCCTGTGTGACTGGAAGTTGGTGCTTCCTTCTAGTGGGTGCTAGAGAAACCAAAGTGTTGGTGTTATCAAACAAGTTGGTGCTTGTATAAGTGGAAGTAGGTGCTTCCATCCAGTTTGTGCTGGAACACTTAGGGAGTTTTTGCTTCCTTCTAGTGGGTGCTAGAGAAACTAGGGAGTTGGTGCTTCCTTATAGTAGGTGCTAGAGAAAATAGAGAGTTGGTGCTCTCAGCAAGTTGTAGCTTGCAAAACATAGGTTGTAGCCTCAAAATGAGTTGGAGCTCATAAGTATGATAATGTACAGAATGTAAATATTACTTATCATACCAAGAAGAAAAGGTTTTTACCCTCTATGGGCTTCCTCAGGAAATATATGTCTCTGCATATTTCATATGTGTGACTGATGTCGAATGGTTTATTTCTTATCTCCCTGCATTATTGTGATTTTCATTGAGTGCTCTGTAAAGAGTTTAAAATAAGCATAATTGTTTAAGCATGGTAACAACTGATTCACCCCCCCCCCTCTCAGTTGTCCAACATTGTGGTCCATTTGAAATATTGGACAGAATAGGGCCAATTGCATACATGCTTGCATTGTCTGCTACCATGAATGTGCATAATTTATTTCATGTATCTTTACTAAAGAAATATGTACTTGAAGCTAACCATGTTATTAATTGGCATATGATTTAGGTAGAGACAGAGGGAGGCTTTAAGGGTCGACTGATGCAGGTAATGGACAGAAAGGTCAAAATGCTCCGGAATCGGGCTATAGAGATGGTAAAAGTTCAGTGGACTTGCTACTGTCCTGAAGATACTACCTGGGAGCATGAATTCCATGTGGGCAAAGTACCCACAACATTTTGAATAATTTTGAGATTTTTGATCTTTATTTTGTATATGCACTGAGGACAGTGCCAAAATAAGGGGGAGGGGATGTAACACCCTGAGTTTCAAACCCCCATTTTGAATAAGGTATTGTTACAATGCTGAGAGGCCAGAGTGCCCAAAAAGTTACTTAAAGGGACAACATGCCTAAGAAATGTAATGTTTTGATAATTATTAATAGTAAACACATCACTGGTTGCTAGACACACAAGGACTAGAGTTATAGGGGGCTATGGTTCCACAAGAAGGGGAGATTGAGGGGATAATTTTTTATTCCTATGTTAATTACCCTTTTTGTCTAAGGGAGGGGATCGACTACGTGAGCTTCTTGGGGAAGGCCAAGAGGTTCTTTATTCCCCACAAAAAATCTTAAACCCATCCCTTGTCTGATTGTGGGGTTGGTTGTTGGCTTGATCGCTCCTTCACATATTCATTTAATTCCATTATTTCCCTCACGTAATTTTAATTCACTCACTTACTTATTCATTTATCCATCCTCACATGTGTATTGACTTGGTAAAGAAAAAGGAATTGTCGAAGACTAGCCATGGTACTGTTGGCTGTAGTGGTCGCTGGTGTAATCCAACCATGACTTGAGGCCTGCATGTCTAAGATGCGTTGGCATGTGCCCTGTTTTGTTAACATCTACGAGTCTTGAGAGTTCCATCATTGAGATTTTGGTCCAATTGTGCTAGAGCCCTGGAAGGAGAAGGAATTCTTGAGGAATTGTGTGGCAGAGAAGGGTGGAGGTCCATTATCTTGTGTGGCACATGCTGAGTACAAGAGAGTTGGGTACTTGGATTGCTATGAGTGTTGGGAAGCTAGTGAGAGCTTAAGTGCTGACTGGTTTGGGAAGCCTAGCGACACTCTGAAACCGTCCTTTTGGATTCATAGCCCTGGCTCGGGGCTAACACTGTTGTTGATATTTGGAGCAATAGTGTCTACGATTGGGTGGAACATCCTTGGTGTCCAGTCTTTATAAAGATAAGTGCTCTCTATTGTGATCTCATTATCTGTATATGAATGTATTCCACTGTGTATTCTATTTACTCTTTAACTAAATCTTAGTTTATGCATGTTTGTTGGATATTTTTGTACATGTCATTAATTCTTTTCTTTTATGCATCCTTACTATATAAGAAGGTATCGGTAATAGAAAGTAGTCCAAGGGTGGGGCTTGAAGTTAGCATTCCCCTTCCTGTGGGTGGTTGGGGATGTTACATAGGGTATGCATACTTCCATATAATTTAGCATTGAAATCACTAAATAAAGAGGGTTCCTTTCCCACAAACTAGAGGATCTCATCTACCAATTTCATGTTTGCCTTGGAAATTACCATAAAATAAAATTATTATTATTATTATTATAAATAAGCAAAACATCAAATTTTTAACATAAGGTATTGAATATTGATCTACCTAAGCATTATAGAAACCAACACGTGAGGGAAACTTATTAGTCCCCGCCTTTAGGATAGGGATATAGTAATCGGTTCACTGAATTTCAATTAGTCTCGCACGTATTTCAAAACCTTTTAACCTAAACTTTTTGTAAACATTTCACATGTAGGTATTTCAAAACATTTTATCCTAAAGTTTTGATAAGCATTTAACTATTTTTTCAAGAGTATTTTAATTTGTATGGTGTTATAACCCTATAATTTATAGGATCAACTGTTGATTGTAATTTTTCCCTTTAATGTTTTTGACTTCCTGATATTACTACATTCCAAAAAGAAAAGAAAAGAAAAAAGACAAAAGAGAAGAAAGAAAAGAAAAGAGAAAAGAGAAAAAGAAAGAAAATAAATGAGGAAAACAGAAAGAGGGCATAAAAGAAAAAGGATAAATCCCCATGAATTGATAATGACTTGTTCCATACAGTGTAAACATGGCCAAGTCTTTTGAATTTAAGTATCTAGGATTAGTGAATAAGCTTGTCTATACTGTCTAATCTTAGCCAATAATTTAGGTTATCTAGTGAATAAATTTGATCAAACGGTCTAATCTTGGTCAAATAACCCCAAGGTAGAGTATTTTCTTAGCCCAACAGTTTAAACTGGGCTAAAGGTGCAAAGGAGTAGGTTAGGAGATAGGTTAGTTAGTTTCTTTTCAATAAAATTTGTAAGATGATAGATGGAAAATGCAGGATTTTGATGGTGGAATGTTTTGTCTAACCCCATAGTGACACAAGCAAAGGGGGCAGTGTGAAAAACCAACAAAATGTCATTAATCCTAATTTTGACCTCATATATTGAAGCGCACCCCAGAGATTAACGATCAATCATAGATCTACGACCAAGATGTTGGCACCCAGATCTACGGTTCTTATGAGTTTTCAGACCCTCCCGATCGTTTGACCTTTAACGGTGGGGTGGGGGGTCCAAAAATCTCATTAAGTTGTGCGCTAAGATCTACGGTCATCCCACCAGCGCATAATCAGATGGTCCACAGGAGATTCCGAACCCCCTACAATCGTTCTACCTTTAATGGTGGGGGGGGGGTCCAACATGATGTTTAAACAACACGTTTGAAGCTACAACATATCCCGCTTCACCCACATCAACAAAAAAAAAGGGATTTCGAACCCCCCC
>ML785281.1:33391-44939 GCA_009831015.1 Picea engelmannii
GATTTTTCTTTAATAAAAACAATGGAAGCAATAAAATACAGTTAGAGTATATCAAAAATATTATTTTGAAAGATAAATTAAAAAAAAACAATCAATGTATAATACCCTTAAATATCTATAATAACTAATTACTTACCATGGGATAATATTCATTGCCCCCTTCAATGTGCCCATTCTCCCTACAATGTTTTTCAACTATTTTTAAAGGTAGTCTTCTTCCATTAAAACCCCTGCATTCACAACAAGGGCAATAACATTTCCCATCACCATGAATCCCCATGTTCCTCTTTAACATAACAAGCTCTCTTTTCTCGTCTAGAGTTGACAATGTAATTACCTATTACAACAAATCCATTGAAACATTATAAGTACAATATACAAATCTATTCAAATAATTTGGTATATATTTAGATATTTGTAATGAAAATTATGCAGCATGTTCAGAAAAAATAAGGGACAAAGCATGAATCCTAAAATCATGAAACATTAATAAGAGGAGGTGGATCTATTATCAACCAAAATCACACTATATAATATTAAGTCCCTAATAAAAATTAGGGTATCTTTAGAGATACACAAGAGTACTGATGCAAAATATCAACCAAAAAGCCACTGCTCTTCACTTCTAATTGGTTCTTTTCCAACTCAAGGAGGAAACCCTAAATGTAAATTTATTAAGGCAAGGATACTTAGATATTCAAGAAGTTCCATGAAATATAAGAACAAAATTAGAGTGATTGAATCTAATTAGAGTGATTGTAGTTGAATCAGTAATCTTTTTACTCTATCAAAAGTGGATAAACCATAAAATCTTTCTAAGGAGTTAAAATAAACCATAAAATTTGATTTAAGGAGTGAAAATAAACCATAAAATAGTTCAATAGCACCAAATTACTAAATTACACAGAAAATTTTTAAGTACTAACCTTCAAAATCTCAGCTATGTAGAGTCTGATCAATTCAATGTTTCTCTTCTTGAAAGAGAATTGAAATCAAGATTTCATAAAATACCAGAACACCATTTCATCAGAACACCCGAATGATTTTTGCAACTGTAGAAAATGATTGTCGCAACTATAGAAAATTTTTCGTAACTGAGATATATATAGGATTGATTTGTCGTAAATGACCATTGATTCTCACACGTGCCATTGTTGGTCGCTATAGCGACTAACTGGGGGTTGGTCACTCTACCAACCAACTTTCATCATTAAAATGACCAACTTGGAAGGTTGGTCACTAGAGCAACCAACATTTGGACCCCCCCAAAAAAAAGTATATTTAGTCCAAAAAAAGAAAAAAAAATACGATGAAATTTTAAACCGTCGTAATTTGTGCCCAATGTAGTAGTGATGGTCTGATTATGGGGTTGATCATTAGCTCGTTCGCTCTATCACCTCTATGTTATACCATTCTTTCCCTCATGCACTTTCATGCACCCACTTACCCATTCACCGATCCATCCTCACCTATGTTTTGGCTTGGGAAAGGGAGATGAATTGTTGAATAATTAGCCACAACATAGTTGGTTGTAATGGTCGCTGGTGCAATCCAGCCATGACTTGAGGCCTATATGTCTGAGAGGCATTGGCATGTGCCCTGTTTTTCTCACAAATGTGAGTCCTGAGAGTTCCATCATTGAGATTTTGGACCAACTGTGTTGGAGGCCCAAAAATAAAGGAGAAGGACTTCCTGAGGGATTGCGTGGCAGAGAAAGGTGGAGGTCCATTCTCTTGGGTGGTACAGGCTGGGTAGAATAGAAATGGGTACTTTGGATTGTTGTGGGTGTTGGGAAACCTGTGAGAGCTTGAGAGATGACTGGTTTGGGAACCCAAGTACACTCTGGAATCATCCTTGTGGATTCATAGCCCTAGCTCGAGGGTGACACTACTGTTGAGATTTGGAGCAGTGGTGTCTATGGTTGGGTGGAACGTCCTTGGTCTACAGCCAGTTGGTGTCATCTTTCATAAATAAAAGTGCTCTTTGTTATGGTATCATTTACATGTATATGAATGTATTTTCACTGTGTATTTTAATTATCGTTTAACTAAATATTAGATTATTCATGCTTGTTGGATATTGTTGTGCATGTCTTTAAAGTATTTTATTTTATGCATCCTTAAATTTAAAATAAGGTATCAATAATAGAAAGAAATCCAAGGGTGGGCTTGAAGGTAGCATACCCCAGCCTGTGGTTGGTTGGGTATGTTACATCCCTCATCCCTTTGATAATTTCAAGAAGATTATCTGGCGACTCCACAAAGTTCAGGGAGATATAACAATCCTCCCAGGTCTTATAGAAGAAAGCCTCCCCAAGACTCTCCAGTAGTAAAATAATTATTCAGAGACAATCTTCCCTTAAACACAATTTCTAATGCTCAAACTTAGACCCTTAATCCAAATCAGGCTAATAACCAAAAAAAATGACCATCCAAAAAACATTCCAGGATACCCTCAACAAATGCCCCCTAGGTATGAGAACTGGCTGCCTAATTTCACTAGTAATGATGTAGTCAGAGTCGAGGACCATATGAACAATTTATGGGCCTTATTTCAGCTTCATCCTATCAGTGATGATGTTGAATATTTAGCAATGAAATTTTTTTCTGCTACCCTCTATGATGGCGCTAGAAGATGGTATAACAGTCTCCCTGATGCCAGTATTATATCTATGGATAAATTATAGGAAGTGTTCCTCAAAATATGGAGTTTCAAGGAAGACCCTAACATGCTTATAATAAGTCTCAACAACATCACAAAGGCTGAGAATGAAACTTTTAGGGAATTTCATGATAAATTTGAAAGGCTAATATAACAAATCCCAACAAGCCATCACCCTTCAAATAATTTTCTTCTCTTTCTTTACTCCAAATCCTTTAGAGGAAAAATATGTTTCCTCCTCATAGACAAAGCTCCTAGGAAAATCCAAGAAGCCCATGAAACGACTATGAAAATTGAAGATAGCATATCATAATACAAAGTAGAACCTTTCTCTTCCCCAAGAGTCAAAATGAATGCCAAATCCAAAGTAGTCTACAATGTTGAGCCTACTTCAGATATTGGCACTAGCTTGGAAAAGCTACAATTGAATGTAGGTGGCATGGTAAAAACCCAGGAGTTAATGATGAATAGGATTTTCAACCTAGAAAGGGCCCAACAAAAATCTTCTAGACATCCTTATAAGGGGCGATTCCAAAGGGGTCTTCAAGGTTTCAAGCCTAAGAACGATCAAGAAGTCCCTAATACTTTATCCCCCACAAACGTAGTTGAGGAGAACATGTTGTTTTTGCAATGCAAAGAGTCACATTGGGAGCATGAATTCCCTCTAAATAATGGTTAATGTGATCAACTGAATATTATCGACCATACCATTGAGGGGCCATAATGTTTACTTAACATCACACTTGAAGAACATGAAGAGGGAATAAAGGAAGCAACCAACAGGGCTAATATGGAGGTAATAAATAACCTTGATCAATAGTCAAGGGAGAAGTTGAAAAAACAAAAATTACAAGTGTATACTAGACATAAATAGATGAATCAACCTCTCTCCATTGGACCTACATCTTCACAACGAAAACCCCCACCTATGAACATACTCCTTCCTAAAAATTATTCTAAAACTAACAATATTGACTTGAAATTTGATTTGGAAGGTGCATTAGCCAAAATGTATGTAACCATCCCGTTGAAGGAAGTTATCAAAGTTTCATCCATGAAAGAAAGGTTCGAGAAGTTTTTCAACATGTTGGATGAACCAATGGACCCTCCTATTATGTTACAAGTATACCATTTTAGGGTTCAATATGATGGACACCCACCCTTCTTTATGTCATTATTGGTTAATAACAAAATCCTTAACAATTGTATGCTTGACTCGGGAGCAGGTGCTAACATGATGTTTTTGAAAGTCATGGAGCAACTAGGCCTAAAGGCTACACGACCTTATAGGAATGTGTGCAGTTTGAATCTAAGGCCATACCCACTCATGGGGTAGTTTAGAATGTTGAAGTACACCTTGGTAAATATCTTGAGAGAGAAATCCATATGGATATTGTGGTGGTAGACGTCCCTGGTGTATGGGGGATGTTGTTTTCCAGGAAGTTTGTTGCAATGTTGGGTGGTACATTAGAGATGTATATAACTTATATCAATGTGCCTATAAAAAATGGGAGAATTGAACGCCTTCCAAATATGCCAATAGCCAAGGTCCCTGTACAAGAAATTAACAATGTTATTGAGATCAGTGAAACACATGAGCCAATTAAGGAAAACCTTCCTATATTTTCTCCAGAGGATTTTCCTTTCACTTCAGAGGAAGATTTTGACTAGATACAATGGCCAAAGAAAGAAGAGTATCAACAACTCTTAGATAAATATAAGGACAAATAAGTTGTAACTGTCAAGTTACTAAGAAAGGGGATGATGACATATTGATTAAACCAAGTAAACAATAAGTTCTTACAGATGAATCCCACCCTCCTCCCTCAAGACAATATACCAGGGTTATACAAGGAACAATGAAGTTTTAAGAAAAGGAGTCTCAAAAGGGAGATACGGTATGGATTTGGGACACTAAGAAAGGAGAACCTAACAATGTTAAAGGGAATGAGAAGTTTTGTCTTGGACCTTTCAGAATCAGAATGAAGTTAGTCAACGATGCCTACTATTTTTCAACACTTGAAGGAAGAAAATGTCCATTACCATTTAGTGGACGCCTCCTCAAACCCCATCACGGGGAAGAGACTTGACTCCACAAGTAAGTATAGGTAAGTTATATTAGGTAGGCATTTTGCATCCATTGTATATACCATTGCATTTCATATTATTATAGTTGTAGTTTCATTTTCATATTGTGTTCTTCCATTATGTATATATGCATGATCATGATTATATGATAGATTAGAGATGTTCATTTTATTATTATATCATATATGAACAAGGGGTGATATCACCACCCTAAGGATTACTAATAATTTTTTTTGAGATTTAGCAGGCATAGGTCATACCAGAGATGTTGAGGTTCTCATGCGCTCTATGGTGAGCACATGTCCCCGAGTTGGAGCCATATGTTATCCCCTACCCTAGGGATAACTATGGATATCACATATTGAGACCCAAAGGTCCTAGACATGGAGTATCGAGAGTATATTGACTTGAGCATGGCCCCAGAGGGACCCTCTTTTCTTCAGTTCAACCCATTTATCACCAGTAGCAGTATCCATCCCACCATCCTGATCCTGAAGCAACAGTAAGTATTTCTCCATGAGTTAATGAGTCTGGGTATCATAGTATGTGTCACTCTGATTCTTGAAGCACTTGAATATGTTGCATCAAATTCTCCTTCATTTCATAACGTTTTCTTGGAAATTATGCTCTTTAACCTATTCATACTTGGAAGGGTGACACGGTGCCATAGTAGGTTGATATTCCTTTAGGATGGGTTTCCACTAGGTTGGTCTATGAAAGGTCGTCATCTTTTCACTCCATACTTACCACTTTCCATATTTATTCATCTCATCTTCCCCTACCTTTGTTCGGGCATTGGGATTGGCCACACTAGGAAGGGTAAAAGTAGTTGGCAAGAGTTAAAATCCTTTGAAACCTTTTATATGCTTCACCTAGGGATTCCCGAGAAAGCAGTAAAAATCTTCTTAGTAAGAAAAGGGAACCCATAAGATAAATAAACACTCAAGGTATTAGTTTTTGGATAGGAGGTCTCATCACAATTCATCCTATTATGACCATGGGAATGTAGTGGTATGGCACTACCACCTATATGGTCACCAAACTAGGGTAGAGGCTCTTGGTGGCATAACGAAGAGAAAGGGGGTCTCATCATGATCCAACCTTCTCATCTCCATGAAATGTTGGTGGATAATGTTATCACCTCTAGTCACCAAGCCAAGACAATTTCCCTCAACTCTTCCCTTGAATCACAAAAGAAAAATATCAAAAGATAATATATTTAAGAATAAAAGGTGGTAAATGGGATAGGAAACAACGGTATCTATGACAAGGTGCAACTCTCCCTCTACAAAGGAACCCACGGGTAATACTTACATCTCCCTATTATCACTACATTCCATGCCCAAACACTTACCCCATGCCACCTCATACACTTACATGACCTGGATTAGCTCCCACCTGGGAAACACCCCAAACTTAAAGAAGATTATCCCAATAGGACACCATGAGACTTCTCCAAACCTGACTTGTCAAATTGCATAACGTATTTGAGCATTTTTTTGGGTAAAGAGGGGTTTGATTCATATGTTTGGGTAATTTGATTACTGGATTTTATTTACATGTTATGATCCCTTTGACTTATGAACCTTTGGAGGGCGTTCTTTTTGTTGTTGCGGGACCTTTCCTGATGGAGAGGTACACATGAGGGAATGATTATCTCAGACCTTCATGGGGGATTAAATCCCACATATGGATGTTGTAACCACAACCAAAGGTGAGAAGACATCATAGTTTTGCACGAGGAAGAAAGAAGGATGTCACCTTTGAAGGCACCCTAGCATACCTAGACCCAGGGGGGATCTTACCCTTCCACATGGAAGTCGGCCTTTGAAATCCTAGGACATCACCATCAGGACCCTAGACGTCATCCAAGGCTAGGGTTTAAATTTTGGAGGAAGTTGTGAGTTGGGTGGCACATGTGGGCATCATCTAGGGCCTTTGGAGGCCAAGCGTTCTGCATCCTGAGACCAATATTCCACCTTAAAGGCTCAACCCCACCCTAGAAGGGCATGACATCACCCTTGGAGATGTTTTTAGATGTTAATTAATTTTATTTATGTCAAAATTGGATTTTAATGCAAATTGGTGAGGTCAACCTTTTATTTGACCTAAAATTAATTAAAGGTCAAAGTTTTGTATAAATAGAGATAAAGTGCTCTCATTTGTTGATCATAACTCAACACACAATAAGTGTGGACTGAAATTTGTGCCCTCTTTAAGGGCTATTGGCTGAAATAACTAGTGTGCATCTTCTTGGAGAGGCTTTTTATGGTGTATCTTGACTATTTTTCATGGTGGAAGATATTCAACTAAGGTTTGGCTTGATTATTCTTGGTGAAGTAAGTAAAAAACCTGCAATTTGTTCATGTAATAAATGGTCGTGGTAAATTTTACTCATTTCATATCAAAGATTATGAAATTGCTTGCCTAAACCCTAGGAGAGAAATATGAGGTGCTTCTTTCTCTCTCTAGCTTTTCTACTTATTTAAATTTATCAAGTACACCTTGTTTAGAAGTGACTACTAGAGCCCTAGAGTGGTAGAACTTTAGTAGCTTCATTCCAATTACTTATTGCATAATATATTTTCACTAGTCTAAGGAAGGAAGGTTCACTATGGCCTAAAAGTTCTTACTCTCTAGTGAATTTGTCTTCACGATTTGGATGTTTGAGGGCTTGAAGTGCCAACACCTCTTGCATCCACCTCTTTTCCTTTGGCAAGTATTATCATTGCTATTTTATCCAAGTTGTGTTGTTGTTGTTGTGGACTCCATAAGACCAAAAAGGCACTTGTTCACTTTCTTTAGTGAATGATTGATCTCCTTGAAGATTTTGGTAACTTCTACAAACTCTAAACTAGATTAATTCACTAGTTAACTTGTTGTTGTTTCAAATAACTACTACAACCATACTAATCCATGCTAATTTGTTGCATACACCTACATAACTCACAACTAATTCACTCAGAAATTGTCTGTGACAATTGCTAAACAATCTACTTGATAAATGCTAAGTTTCCATGACATTTTCTTGCAATTTTGAGCATTAATACTTGTTGTTGTTACAAACGATTGCTACATCCATCTAATTGCAACAAATTTTTTGCAAAACTGACCTTTAATGCTAGATAGACATTGCAGAAAATTCTTGTGACAATTGATTATCATTTTTCCTAGTTAAAGCTACTTTTTCATTGTCTTTTCAAGCAATTCTAAGGCATATTTCTTGTAGTTGTTATAAAATACTTATTGTTGTTGTAAACTTTCATATCATTGCAATTTTATATCATCCAACTTATATTTCAAAGTTTCATTATCTTATTGAAGCACTAACATCATTTTGTACTTGAAAGTTGCCATATTTTTTCTTTGATCTCTTGTTTTGGGTAAGTACACTTCATCTTAGCTTTTGCTTCATCTCCTAAAATACATAACAAACCTTTTGAATTGACTGACCAGTGAGAGGGGGGGTATTCTTGCATCCTTTTCTTAGTTTCATCATGCCTTTAGGTCACTAGGGACATCTCCCTTGGGGAAATCTCGACATACTCCAAAACAGAAAGGGGTTTACTATTAAGGTGATAGTGATAGGTCACCCCCTTGTTATGCTAATCTTGCCTCACTTACCTTGGGATTTGGGAAAGTACAGATTGTACGATAACAGTCCTAATTGAAGTGAGATTAACAACATGAGAAAATATTTCATCAAAATCTATATCTTTCTTTTATGCAAACCCCTTTACAACAAGTCTAGCCTTGTACCACTTTTTTCCTCCATCTTCTTCCTTCAACTTGTAAAACCATTTATTCTGCAATGCTCTTTTTCCTGCAAGAAACTAAACCAAGTCCCAAGTCTGTTTATTTACCAAGGAATTCATTTCCTCTTTCATGCCTTTCTCCCACTTCTTTTTAGGGTCTACCTGCATTTCCTCTTCATAACATTTTGGTTCACTAGAATCAATCAACAATAAATAATACAATGAAGGAGATTTTTGTTCAGGGGGTCTACTTAACCTGATAGATATTCTAACAACGCTTGTAGGATTTTGAGTACTTTTTGCTCTTGTTGTTGTACATTTTGATTTTCTAGTACCTTTGGAATTTATTTTTTAGTGATATCCTTAGGAACTGTGTATTCTTGTTTCTCTTTTTCTTGTTTCTTTCCCTACAAATGATCTTTGTACATGAACTTCTCATTGAATATGATATTTTTACTCCTAATAATTTTGTGATTTTCATAATCCCATAAGGGATAACCAAAATCATTAACACCGTATCCAATAAAGGTACATTTCTTGGATTTTTCCTCAATCTTTGTTCTATTTTCTTTATCAATATGGACAAAGGCTTCACAACTGAAAGTTTTCAAAAAAGAATACTTTACCTTTTAACATGTCCATTCCTCCTCTAGAATTCCACCATACAAAGAGCTTGAAGGTCCTTTGTTTATTAAGTAAACAAAAATATCTACAACATCTTCCCGGAACTTTAAGGGAAACCCAAATGCAATCTCATACTCCTTGCACACTCCATGATTGTCCTATTCATCCTTTCTAACACACTATTTTCTTGTGGTGTTCCTGGAACTGTTTTCTCTCTACAAATACCATGGTATGAATAGTAATCATAAGACTACTTGCTGCAATATTCACCTCCATTGTCTGATCTGAGACACTTCAACATTTTTCCTGTCTCATTCTCAACCAAAGCTTTCCATTTCTTAAAAGTATCATAAACATCAGTTTTTTTTCGAATGCAATAAGCCCAAGTTTTTCTAGTTGCATCATCAATAAAAGTAACATAATAATGAGAGCCACCAAGAGATGATACTTGAGCTAGTCCCCATACATTTGTGTGCACAAGATCTAACCTTTCACTCTTCTTTTCTTTTCTGACTCTAAGAAATCAAACTCTCTTCTATTTTCCATAAACACAATGCTCACAGAAATCCAAATCAATTTTCTTAAGATATGGAAACAAATTTATTTTGTGAAGTATATGAATCTCCTTCTCACTCATGTGTCCAAGCCTATGATGCCACAATATTGTATCCACTCCTGTAAAAAATAAAGAGATAGAAGAGTCAGTATTACTAGTACATAAATACAATGTACCTACCTTCTCTCCTTTTTCTATCAGCATTGATCCTTTGGTGACCTTCCATGCCTTATCTGTAAATATAGATATACAAACTTCACTTTCCAACTTCCCTGTTGAAATTATATTTTTCCTTAGATCCAAAACGTGTACCTCTTTCAACAACTATTGGTTTCCACTCTTTTGTTTTATGTGTACCTTACCCATTCCAAAAATTTTGCATGGTGCATCATCACCCAAATGAACCTATCCAAAATCACCTTGAACATAATCTAGAAGATGTTTCCTATGGGGTGTGGCATGAAATGAAGCCCCTAAATCTACTACCCAAGAATAAGAAATATTATCTACAGAAAGAATCAAATCATCTTGCAACACATCACCTGTTACATTTGCTTCTTTATTTTTATCCTATTGTCCATCTCTTTGTTTCTTTTGAGCTCTACAGTCTTTCTTTATATGTCCTTTCTTCCCACAATTACAGCACTCTATCTTTCTCAGTATGGATTTGGATCTGCCCTTCCTAGAATTCTCACGGTTCCCTAAGCCCTTTCCTCTATCATTTTTGTATTCCCCTATTCTCCATGTTTAACGAATTACATGATGTCTCACATTTTCTTTTCCATCACATTTCCTCACTAAGGATAACCCCGACAACATCATAAAATTTTAGAGAGTTTGAACCAGAGACATAGTTACTTACAACCATAATCAATCCATTCCATATTTCTGGAAATGAGCACATGATTAGAATATCCATGACCTCATCATCAAATTCCACTTTTACAGAACTTAGTTGATTAGTAATCATATTAAATTCATTTATGATCTGCAACAGACCCACCTTCTGACATCTTCATATTAAATAATCTCTTCATTATAAATACCTTATTGGACACCGAGGGTTTTTCATATAATTTATCCAATGTGTCTATAAACTCCTTCGTTGTCTTTTCTTTTGAAATATTGAAAGCCACCGATGTTGTCAAGCTCAACTATATTGTTCCTAGTGCCTTTCTGTCAAGAACATTCCATTCTTCGTCCTTCATGGTCGTCAACTTCTTTGTTATTCAACCTAATGGTAAGAATAGATCCTTCTGATATTAATAATCTTCCATCTTCATCTTCCACAACTATTAGTTTTGTCCCTTAAATTTCTCGACCCTAAAAATTCCATATTCTGTGATTTCTCCCACTCGAACCAGGAACCCTCTTTTCCTATGAGTTACCTTTCGCTCTGATACCAATTGTTAGAAAAACATGATTGTGGAGCAATAAAATAAAATAAATGTGGAAATAAAACACAAAAGATACACAATACAATAGAGACACAGACATACGTGGTTCACCCATTTTGGACTATGTCCACCAGAGAAATTGCCAGGTCCTTCCCTATTATTATCCAAGAAAATGAAGGGATACAACCTACAACACACCCGTTCTAACTTCCTCTTCTTTCTCTCACAATATCCTCTCTCCTAATACAATATCCGCAATAATACACAACCGCAATAAAATTCCCTCATAAAATAGAGTTTCCTTCTAGGGAAACAAATCCTAAAAAATAACTTCTACCCTTAGATCTACAAACTTATAATGAATGATCCAGATTGACTATGAAATTGCAATATTTTATAAGGAAATTTTTCCCAATATTTCTCTTTGGGGGGGCTTCCCCCGAATCCCCCTCCAGGGGGGGCTACAA
>ML785281.1:44989-60367 GCA_009831015.1 Picea engelmannii
TTGAGGTTCTCATGCGCTCTATGGTGAGCACATGTCCCCGAGTTGGAGCCATATGTTATCCCCTACCCTAGGGATAACTATGGATATCACATATTGAGACCCAAAGGTCCTAGACATGGAGTATCGAGAGTATATTGACTTGATCATGGCCCTAGAGGGTTCCTCTTTTCTTCAGTTCAACCCATTTATCACCAGCAGCAGTATCCATCCCACCATCCTGATCCTGAAGTAGTAGTAAGTCTTTCTCCATGAGTTAATGAGTCTGGGTATCATAGTATGTGTCACTCTGATTCTTGAAGCACTTGAATATGTTGCATCAAATTCTCCTTCATTTCATAATGTTTACTTGGAAATTATGCTCTTTAACCTATTCATACTTGGAAGGGTGACATGGTGCCATAGTAGGTTGATATTCCTTTAGGATGGGTTTCCATTAGGTTGGTCTATGAAAGGTCGTCGTATTTTCACTCCATACTTACCACTTTCCATATTTATTCATCTCATCTTCCCCTACCTTTGTTCGGGCATTGGGATTGGCCACACTAGGAAGGGTAAAAGTAGTTGGAAAGAGTTAAAATCCTTTGAAACATTTTATATGCTTCACCTAGGGATTCTCGAGAAAGCAGTAAAAATCTTCTTAGTAAGAAAAGGGAACCCATAAGATAAATAAACACTCAAGGTATTATTTTTTGGATAGGAGGTCTCATCACAATTCATCCTATTATGACCATGGGAATGTAGCGGTATGGCACTACCACCTATATGGTCACCAAACTAGGGTAGAGGCTCTTGGTGGCATAACGAAGAGAAAGGGGGTCTCATCATGATCCAACCTTCTCATCTCCATGAAATGTTTGTGGATAATGTTATCACCTCTAGTCACCAAGCCAGGACAATGTCCCTCAACTCTTCCCTTGAATCACAAAAGAAAAATATCAAGAGATAATACAATTAAGAATAAAAGGTGGTAAATGGGATAGGAAACAATGGTATCTATGATAAGGTGCAACTCGCCCTCTACAAAGGCACCCACGGGTAATACTTACATCTCCCTATTATAATTTCATTCCATGCCTAAACACTTACCCAATGCCACCTCATACACTTACATGACCTGGATTATCTCCCACCTGGGAAGCACCCCAAACTTAAAGAAGATTAGCCCATTAGGACACCCTGAGACTTCTCCAAACCTGACTTGTCAAATTGCATAACGCCTTTGAGCATTTTTCTGGGTAAAGAGGGGTTTGATTCATATGTTTGGGTAATTTGATTATTGGATTTTATTTACATGTTATGATCCCTTTGACTTATGAACCTTTGGAGGGAATTATTTTTGTTGTTGTAGGACCTTTCCTGATGGAGAGGTACACATGAGGGAATGATTATCTCATACCTTCATGGGGGATTAAATCCCACATATGGATGTTGTAACCACAACCAAAGGCGAGAAGACATCATAGTTTTACACGAGGAAGAAAGAAGGATGTCACCTTTGAAGGCACCTTAGAATACCTAGACCCAGGGGGGATCTTACCCTTCTACATGGAAGTTGGCCTTTGAAATCCTAGGACATCACCATCAGGACCCTAGACGTCATCCAAAGTTAGGGTTTAAATTTTGGAGGAAGTTGTGAGTTGGGTGGCACATGTGGGCATCATCTAGGGCCTTTGGAGGCTAAGCGTTCTACATCCTGAGACCAATATTCCACCTTAAAGGCTCAACCCCACCCTAGAAGGGCATGACATCACCCTTGGAGATGTTTTTAGACGTTAATTAATTTTATTTATGTCAAAATTGGATTTTAATGCAAATTGGTGAGGTCAACCTTTTAATTGACCTAAAATTAATTAAAGGTCAAAGTTTTGTATAAATAGAGATAATGTGCTCTCATTTGTTGATCATAACTCAACACACAATAAGTGTGGACTGAAATTTGCGCCCTCTTCAAGGGCTATTGGCTGAAATAATTAGTGTGCATCTTCTTGGAGAGCCTTTTTATGGTGTATCTTGACTATTTTTCATGGTGGAAGATATTCAATTGGGGTTTGGCTTGATTATTCTTGGTGAAGTAAGTAGAAAACCTGCAATTTTTTCATGTAATAAATGCTCATGGTAAATTTTACTCATTTCATATCAAATATTATGAAATTGCTTGCCTAAACCCTAGGAGAGAAATATGAAGTGCTTCTTTCTCTCTCGAGCTTTTCTACTTATTTAAATTTATCAAGTACACCTTGTTTAGAAGTGACTACTAGAGCCCTAGAGTGGTAGAACTCTAGTAGATTCATTCCAATTACTTATTGCATAATATATTTTCAATAGTCTAAGGAAGGAAGGTTCACTATGGCCTAAAAGTGCTTACTCTCTAGTGAATTTGTCTTCATGATTTGGATGTTTGAGGGCTTGAAGTGCCAACACCTCTTGCATCCACCTCTTTTCCTTTGGCAAGTATTATCATTGCTATTTTCTCCAAGTTGTGTTGTTGTTGTTGTGGACTCCATAAGACCAAAAAGGTACTTGTCCACTTTCTTTAGTGAGTGATTGATCTCCTTGAAGATTTTGGTAACTTCTACAAACTCTAAACTAGATTAATTCACTAGTTAACTTGTTTTTGTTTCAAATAAATGCTACAACCATACTAATCCACACTAATATGTTGCATACACCTACATAACTCACAACTAACTCACTCAGAAATTGTCTGTGACAATTGCTAAACAATCTACTTGATAAATGCTAAGTTTCCATGACATTTTCTTGCAATTTTGAGCATTAATACTTGTTGTTTCTACAAACTATTTCTACATCCATCTAATTGCAACAAATTTTTCGCAAAACTGACCTTTAATGCTAGCTAGACACTGCAGAAAATTCTTGTGACAATTGATTATCATTTTTCCTAGTTAAAGCTACTTTTTCATTGTCTTTTAAAGCAATTCTAAGGCATATTTCTTGTAGTTGTTATAAAATACTTATTGTTGTTGTAAACTTTCATATCACTGCAATTTTATGTCACCCAACTTATATTTCAAAGGTTCATTATATTATTGGAGCACTAACATCATTTTGTACTTTAAAGTTGCCATATTTTTTCTTTGATCTCTTGTTTTGGGTAAGTACACTTCATCTTCTCTTTTGCTTCATCTCCTAAAATACATAACAAACCTTTTGAATTGACTGACCAGTGAGAGGGGGGGTATTCTTGCATCCTTTTCTTAGTTTCATCATGCCTTTAGGTCACTAGGGACATCTCCCTTGGGGAAATCTCAACATACTCCAAAATAGAAAGGGGTTTCCTATTAAGGTGATAGTGATAGGTCACCCCCTTGTTATGCCAATCTTGCCTCACTTACCTTGGGCTTTGGGAAAGTACAGATTGTGCGATAACAGTCCTAATTGAAGTCAGATTAACAACATGAGAAAATATTTCATCAAAATCTATATCTTTCTTTTATGCAAACCCCTTTACAACAAGTCTAGCCTTGTACCACTTTTTTCATCCATCTTCTTCCTTAAACTTGTAAAACCATTTATTCTGCAATGTTCTTTTTCCTGCAAGAAACTAAACCAAGTCCCAAGTCTGTTTATTTACCAAGGAATTCATTTCCTCTTTCATGCCTTTCTCCCACTTATTTTTGGGGTCTACCTGCATTTCCTCTTCATAAAATTTTGGTTCACTAGAATCAATCAACAATAAATAATACAATGAAGGAGAGTATCATTCAGGGGGTCTACTTAACCTGATAGATATTCTAACAATGCTTGTAGGATTTTGAGGTACTTGTTTCTCATGTTGTTGTAAATT
This sequence comes from Picea engelmannii, assembly GCA_009831015.1. NCBI lineage: Eukaryota > Viridiplantae > Streptophyta > Pinopsida > Pinales > Pinaceae > Picea > Picea engelmannii. Next base: position 48,798 of record ML785281.1, read on the forward strand.
TTGATTTTTTGGTACCTTTGGAATTTATTTTTTAGTGATATCCTCAAGAACTGTGTATTATTGTTTCTCTTTTTCTTGTTTCTTTCCCTACAAATGATCTTTGTACATGAACTTCTCATTGAATATGATATTTTTACTCCTAATAATTTTGTGATTTTCATAATCCCATAAGGGATAACCAAAATCATTAACACCATATCCAATAAAGGTACATTTCTTGGATTTTTCCTCAATCTTTGTTCTATTTTCTTTATCAATATGGACAAAGGCTTCACAACTAAAAGTCTTCAAAAAAGAATAGTTTACCTTTTTACATGTCCATTCCTCCTCTAGAATTCCACCATACAAAGAGCTTTAAGGTCCTTTTTTTATTAAGTAAACAAAAATATCTACAACATCTTCCCATAACTTTAAGGGCAACCCAACATGAAATCTCATACTCTTTGCACACTCCATGATTGTCCTATTCATCCTTTCTAACACACTATTTTCTTGTGGTGTTCCTGGAACTGTTTTCTCTCTACAAATACCATGGTATGAATAGTAATCATAAAACTACTTGCTTCAATATTCACCTCCATTGTCTGATCTAAGACACTTCAACATTTTTCCTGTCTCATTCTCAACCAAAGCTTTCCATTTCTTAAAAGTATCATAAACATTAGTTTTTTTTTCGAATGCAATAAACCCAAGTTTTTTTAGTTTCATCATCAATAAAAGTAACATAATAATGAGAGCCACCAAGAGATGATACTTGAGATAGTCCCCATACATTTGTGTGCACAAGATCTAACCTTTCACTCTTCTTTTCTTTTCCGACTCTAAGAAATCAAACTCTCTTCTATTTTCCATAAACACAATGCTCACAGAAATCCAAATAAATTTTCTTAAGATATGGAAACAAATTTATTTTGTGAAGTATATGAATCTCCTTCTCACTCATGTGTCCAAGCCTATGATGCCACAATACTATATCCACTCCTGTAGAAAATAAAGAGATAGAAGAGTTAGTATTACTAGTACATAAATACAATGTACCTACCTTCTCTCCTTTTTCTATCAGCATTGATCCTTTGGTGACCTTCAATGCCTTATCTGTAAATATAGATATACAACCTTCACTTTCCAACTTCCCTGTTGAAATTATATTTTTCCTTAGATCCAGTACATGTCTTACCTCTTTCAACAACTATTGGTTTCCACTCTTTTGCTTTATGTGTACCTTACCCATTCCAAAAATTTTGCATGGTGCATCATCACCCAAATGAACCTATCCAAAATCTCCTTGAACATAATCTAGAAGATGTTTTCTATGGGGTGTGGCCTGAAATGAAGCCCCTAAATCTACTACCCAAGAATAAGAAATATTATCTACAGAAAGAATCAAATCATCTTGTAACACATCACCTGTTACATTTGCTTCTTTATTTTTATCCTGTTGTCCATCTCTTTGTTTCTTTGGAGTTCTATAGTCTTTCTTTAGATGTCCTTTCTTCCCACAATTCTAGCACTCTATCTTTCTCAGTATGAATTTGGATCTTCCCTTCCTAGAATTCTTGCGGTTCCCTAAGCCCTTTCCAATATCCTTTTTGTATTCCCCTGTTCTCCATGTTTAACGCATTACATGATGTCTCACATTTTCTTTTCCATCACATTTCCTCGCTAAGGATAACCCTGACAACATCATAAAATTTTAGAGTGTTTGAACCAGAGACATAGTTACTTACAACCATGATCAATCCATTCCATATTTCTGGAAATGAGCACATGATTAGAATATCCATGACCTCATCATCAAATTCCACTTTTACAGAACTTAGTTGATTAGTAATCGTATTAAATTCATTTATGATCTGCAATAGACCCACCTTCTGACATCTTCATATTAAATAATCTCTTCATTATAAATACCTTATTGGACATCGAAGATTTTTCATATAGTTTATCCAATGTGTCCATAAACTCCTTCGTTGTCTTTTCTTTTGAAATATTGAAATCCACAGATGCTGTCAGGCTCAACTGTATTGTTCCTAGTGTCTTTCTGTCAAGAACCTTCCATTCTTCGTCCTTCATGGTCATCAAATTCTTTGTTATTCAACCTAATGGTAAGAATAGATCCTTCTGATATTAATAATCTTCCATATGCATCTTCCATAACTATTAGTTTTGGCCCTTAAATTTCTCGACCCTAAAATTTCCATATTCTATGATTTCTCCCACTCGAACCAGGAACCCTCTTTTCCTATGAGTTACCTTTCGCTGTGATACCAGTTGTTAGAAAAACATGATTGTGGAGAAATAAAATAAAAAAAATGTGGAAATAAAACACAAAAGATACACAATACAATAGAGACACAGATATACATGGTTCACCCATTTTGGACTACGTCCACTAGAGAAATTGTCAGGTCCCCTATTATTATCCAAGAAAATGAAGGGATACAACCTACAACACACCCGTTGTAACTTCCTCTTCTTTCTCTCACAATATCCTCTCTCCTAATACAATATCCACAATAATACACAACCGCAATAAAATTCCCTCATAAAATAGAGTTTCCTTCTAGGCAAACAAATCCTAAAAAATAACTTCTACCCTTAGATCTACAACCTTATAATGAATGGTCCAGAAACAAACCGTTTGAATCAAGAAGATAATCAAGCTCCATAACCAACAAACTTGTGAATAATCAAGCTTTAATTAGAATACCAAATTAAAATTGTAGATATGAATCCTTAACCCAAACACCAAACTAGGTTGGGGATTGGAAATCTAATTATGGATAATATTGATGCTTAAAAAAAACTTACATATATTTGAATCTATATAGGTGGTATGTACACCTCCATAAACTAAGTAGTGAAATTGTTTTGGGAAGGGGTCCATTTTCCCATAATTAAAGGGGTCTCATATATGATTTTGGTGTTTGAGGAGATTGTGATCTTACAAATAGATTATCATTATTATTATAAACTCTTTAGTTTGTAGATATGAATCCTTAAGTGTTACTTAACCAAAACAACAAACCTTATAAACACCAAGTTAATATACTCAACAAGATCAATGGATATTGACCCTTAACCAAAATATTTTTACTCATAGATTGGATCAAATTAGAAATAGAGAGATAATAAAGACCCCGAAAAGGATTAGAGGAAAGAGATCGAAAAAGAGATTCCAAGTTCCAATTCCATTACCCCTTCACAATATTTATTGAAAATGGAATTTAAAGTGAATATGAAGCCATACCAAGGTGAGACCGATGCATTAAATTTGAATCATTGGTTGTAACAATTAGAGGTATATTACAGTGTTCACAATATATATGGGGAGCAAAAGATTTCATTTTCTTGACTAGAATTAGAGGTCCATCCATTAACTTGGTGGAAAATACACACAAACACACTTAGGCTAGAGGGTGATCCACCAGTAACTAAGTGGGATGATTTCAAAACCTTCATTAAGCCCCAGTTCTACCCTGTTGGGTATGTAGAGTACCGATGGATCTATTGGTATTACTTCAAGAAATGGAAAGGGTATATTGTCCATGACTACACCACCAAATTTAGAAAGATGGATATTGAGCTCAGTATCTCTCCAAGAACTCATATTCCCTCCTCAAGTATCTAGGGGGTATACACAATCATCTATGAAAGTAAGTGATTCTATTCAATCCCAAGACAATTGATGAGGCCTCTTTGAATGCACAATATCTGGAAAAAATAATCTAGAAGAAAGGACAACCTATTTGTTACAAATATAAAGAGCATCGAGATGCTTCTAACGAGGGTAATAAGAATTGGAAATGGAAATACAATAATATGAAAACCATTGCACATCAGTGCAAGGCTCCAAGTAACCACAGTAACCACTACAATATTGATGGTCAAACTGAGTAAAAGTGTTGGAAAAGCCATCTAGAGATAAACCCCAAGAACTGTAAGAAAGATTCCAAGAAGAAGAACCTTCTAGCCATAGATTCAAGAAATTAGGTAGAGAGAAATTAAGATTTGGATGAGAATATTTCCAACACTTCAATGAAGAGGGAGGTGAACCTAAATATCCTTCATCACAAGGAAGAGAAGGAGATAAAAAATCTCTTCCATATCAAGATCTAGGTCAAGAATACCAAGGTAGGTGCTTTATTCGATTATGATTTGCAATCCAATATCATAGAATCTAATATAGTCAACAAGATTGGGTTGGAGGTTCATGATCATCCTAACCCATATCCATTGGGTTGGGTAAACAATGATTTAAATATCAAGGTCATAGAAAAATGTAAGATCAATTATTGTGTAAGTGAATATTTTATTGATGAAGTCGATTTAGATGTAGTACCCCTTAATGTTTGTGGTGTAGTGTTTGGAAGCCCCTACATGTATATGAGGGATGCAATATTTATGCAGAGAGTGAACCAATACTAACTGATCAAGGATGGGAATTATTTCATTGTCAATGCACATAGAGGTAAATCTAAGTTCTCATTGGTAAGTGCCAACCAAGCCAAAAATTTTATTAGTTCAAGTAAGAAGTATTCTTGTCTTTTCTTATAAGAGAATCATTTGGGTGATGAATTAGTAAGAGTAAAGACCTCCCTAGAGGGATGTACTAAAACGTAGAAACAACAGTTGGAGGATTGGTTGCAGGAATACAATGGAGTTTTCTAGGATCCTAAAGGACTACCACTTAAGATGGAAGTGGAGCATGAGATACGGTTGTTTCCTGACTCCCCATTACCAAATATTAGGTTGTACATGAAGCCTATTATAGAAGCAGATGAAGTGAAGAATTAGTTGCAGTAATTATTGGAGAAGGGAGTAATTTGACCAAGAAACTCACCTTGTGGGTCACCTATCATTATAATAACCAAGAAGGATGGGACTTGGTGAATGTGTATTGACTACAAATATTTCAACAAGATTATACTCAAGAATTGATACTCTCTACCTAGGATTGATGATTTGTTAAACTAATTGTATAATTCCAAGTACTTCACCAAGTTAGATCTCAAATAAGGACACCACCAGGTGAGGATCAAAAAAGAAGACACCTAGAATACCTCCTTCAAGACAAGGAAATATTTGTATGAATGGTTGTTCATGTCTTTTGGTTTATGTAATGCATCACCTACATTTATGATGTATTGCGCCCATATTTAGATTCATTTGTTAGAGTGCATTTGGATGATATATTGGTTTATATCTCTACATGGGAGGAGTACATATCACATCTCATGCAAGTGTTAGAGACTCTAAAAAAGAACCAGTTGCTAGCCAACCTCAAGAAATGTGACTTTTCTTAGTAGGCATTGGTGTATTTGGGGTATGTGATTGGTGGAGGGGAGATTGAGATAGATCATGAAAAGATGGAGGCCATCATAAAATGGCCAGTTCCTACTAATGTAAGTGAATTTAGGATATTTTTTGGGGCAACACAATACGTAAGGAATTTCATAACATATTTTTTAGCGGTAATTGCACCACCCCATGCCATAACAACCAATGGTAAGGTTTTTTATTGGGGAAAGAATCAGCAAAAATATTTCGACAACCTAAAATAAAAGATTAGTCAATCAACAATTATCGCATTGCATAAATGGTAAGTGGGTATGCTATGGGAGAAGTTTTGATGCAAGGAGGTAAGCCAATATGCTATCATTCTGAAATGTTTCGTGGGGGAGTCTTAAACTACCCTACATATGATAAGGAACTCTATGCCCCAGTTCAAGTTGTTAAGAGGTGGAAGCACTATCTAATGGGAAAGGAAACCATTATCCACACAAATCACTAGCCATTGTAGTATTTGTAATTCTAAAGCAATAATAAACAAACTAAACATTATAAGTGGATGGGGCTTTTGTAGAAATATCATATAGTCATCAAGTATAAGAATGGAAACACTAATAATTTGGCAGACATGCTTTCAAGGATAGCCACATTGAAGATTACATATTTTGGAATTATTGTGCACATGGATCCTTTTACCCATGATGCATACAAAGAGACATACATAGAAGATGAAGACTTCAAGGAGGTGTTTTAGTAGCTATAGGGATAAATTCATGTATAATAAGGTGACAGTAAGGTTGACTATCATATCCGTAATGAGTTTCTCTACATGATAGAAAATATATGCATTCCTAAAGGTGAAAGATTGCATCTTATCATAGAGGCTCACAGCTCCAAATTTGTAGGAAATTTTGTTATTTGAAAGACCATTGCTAACTTACAAAGGTATGCATGTTGGCACAAACTGCAAGCATATGTATCATGGTATGTTATAGGATGATCCAAATTATGTTGAGGACTAAATGAGATAAAAAATAAAATATAGCAGAGAGAACATAAATATAGTGAAACTCAACTTATATTAATGAATAAGATAGAAAAGCATTATAGAACACAAACTGGCATAAAGGGATAGCTTATATAGATTATGCACTTATCCGGATTATGTTGAGATTTAAATGAGATACAAACAAAAGTAGAGAAGAGAACACAGAAAAACAATGAAACCCAACTTCTATTAATGAATAAGATAGAAAAGCAATGTAGAACACAAACTAGCAGAATGGGGTAGCTTATCTCTAAAGAGAAAATGATTTTGGCTACACTTCATTCACAACAAGATTTACATCACACTTCATTGCATTATTAAAGGGCCTCCTTCACTTCAATTATATATGAGAGAGTCAGAAGATAATAATTCTCATGATGCATGTGGGATAAATTGGTATAAGTTTATAAAATGTTATAGGCATGTAAAACACTAGGAATTCCTGAGTAGTCACCCATCCCAGTACTACACTATCCCAAGCGTGCTTAATCACAAAGTTTTAATGGGATATGGTACATTAAATTTATGTTGTATACATGTACATAAGAGCACTAGGAAATCATTACATGATGTATGTAATTAACAAATGGATATGGCATTACATTACATTCCCCATTGCTAGCGGGAAAATCCCCCCTATGACTACACCAGGGTTCAGAATGTAGGTAGATCAATTAACCATATAAAATTCAACTACTTCTCTAACTACCCAAAACATACCAAAACTCATACAAGAAAAGCAAAGATGAGAGGGATCAGGTAACTACACCTCTACTCTGCATCCGGTCATGACCCCCTCACGCTTGAAAGCTTCGCTAATTGCACTCCTCCTCCCATGGCTGACCTGCATTCAAATATAGACAAACATAAAGCTAAAATCATGTTATTTCATGTACAAATTAGGGTTAGATGTTATAATGTCAAAACATAAGCCATTAAAATCATCCATTACACCATGATTTGGGATAGGAAAAGTAATTATTTTATTAATAACTCAATGATTATACCTTTATAACCAAAGCCAGTTATTGCTCCATGAACCTGGTCTGGGCTCCTCTTCAACAAGATCCAAGTGAAACTTTTTATGGCTTCTCCTCTCAACCTTCTGATCTCTTCTTGGGAAGTGAATGGGTTCTGATGGAGGAAGAAGGGCTAATTGGGAAATGCTAAGGCAATTCTCACAAAAGGGATGCAATAACTTGGGCAAGGAGGGGATGTGAAACGGGAAGATTTTCACTATTCTTATGTATATATGTGCAATGAGACACCAACACCTCCTTTTATATGACAAAAGGATGGTTATTCGATCGGGTGATAGACTATAGGCAGTGGATTAGTTGGGAAACTACCCAATAGCCCGTAATCTCAATGAATTCATTGCAAATTTTTATTTTTTTCAACTTTTGCAAGTATACGTAGGCTATAGTGGTGCAACAAGCATATGTACATGGGAAATATTGGTGTAGGGCACGTGCATATTCAAAAAATGGTTTTTTTAGAAGAAAAACTCAGTAGTGCTTTCGCAAAAAATGCAAGTAAGAGGGCCAAAGGCCAGGTATGCATGTGTAGAGAAATTTAGGGTTATAACAAATGCCCCATAATGTGTGAGTTCAGAAGAGAATTTGATGGCCAAAATACATTAAAAAATATTCACCACTGTATGAAACGAGTGAGTCCGGGACCAGAGTTTAGGAGGTGCCATCTGCAAAAATAGCAATTGTCTCTCTGAGGTGAGCGTACCCATGCTCGGGATGAAATAAATCATGGTTTCCAATCAAATACATTGCAGATACATGTCATATATATATAGTGTAGCCACAAGCAATACACAACGGATCTACATCTCAAAATCAAATATATACAAGTATAGTATCCATCTTCAAGAAGCCAATACCACCCAATGGATGGAGATGAGGTCTTCATAGCTCGAGCAACAAATTCAAGATATTAAAAAATTGGGTAAGAGTACAATGTGAGTGTATGACTTCACTACCCAAAGGTCTTCGACAACTCGTCGGGAAAATACAAGAGGATCTTGATGATCAGGCAGAGAACTTCATTGATTTTGAACAAGGACTTGATTGGAATTTTGGGATGGCTAGGTCATGAGGTCAAGAGACAAACTACAGAAAGGCCGAATCAGGTTGGCTAAAACTTCCCTTGCAAAAAATCATGAAAGATGATCAGACTTAGGCAACATGACATTGACATAAGTTCATGATGCAGGATGCAACACAAACTCTCCATGTGTTTGGAAGAGTAACCAAACAGAGGAGGACACAGCTCTATGTAGTGAGAACAACTTCCTAAGGTCATATTAGATCCTAATGCTTGACAAACAAATGGAAGGATGTGCTTTGTCCAAGGGCAACTCATTGTTTTTCCAAAAAAAAAAAAATATTTCCCGTCCCCTCCTTTTGGGCTTTTGGATTTTTTTGTATTTTTCAAAATTTTAAAGAGATTTGAAAAAGAATAAAATAATGCTACGTTACAAAGGAGGAACGAGTGTCACAAGAAGGCATACTATTTCTAGGTGCAAGGAACACACTAATACTCAGAGCAAGGAGACAAGTGTAGGAAAAGGACACTCAAGGAAAATTCCTCCATGGGTCAAGGTGTCAAGTCGCAGAGGCAAAGTGCTACAAGGATTTTGTATAAGGCATGCTTAAAAGGTTCAGTTAAGAGCAACATGGAGTTGGCATTAGGCCAAATATGTAGAGATGCAAATGTGATTAACAAGACACAATGAAACCCCCTTCAATGTAATTTTAACAATCCCAGAGAAGGTAAGCTCGGTATTTTTTTACGTTTAGAGAGTCTGAAAAAATGTAAAAGAAGACTCCAATGAGTGCCTTTTTCGGAGATAGTCTAGTCGGTTCAAAAAAGGGGTAAAATGGCACCGAAAATACATCTATTCAAAATCGTTTTAATGAGTGTGACAAAGACAAGATCACTCAACAATATTTTCAATTTTAAGGAGTATGAAAAGAGCTTAACTATAGACTCACAACCTTTTTTTGGATTTAGTCTCCTTAGCCTGAAAAAGTATAAAATTTACTGAGGATAAATCTCCGGGAGAGACAAATCTCTCGAGGCGTACATTTTTCCTCTATAATCTACAGGCCGTAAAAAAGGGTAAACTCATACCAGTAGATTTTCTTCTGGACCAATTTAACGAGTGTGAAGGGACAAGGTCACTCGACGATCTTTTCAATTTTAGGGAGTCTGAAAAGAGCTTAACTATGGAATCTGTGGGGATTCCTTTTTCATAAGTAATCTCTAAGGCTCGAAAAAGGTGATAAACCAAAACCAAGGAGAATGTTCCTTTTTCATAAATTTAGTTCCTCGGGCCCGAAAAAGGGTTAAAATTATACATGAGAATACTCTTCTAGCGAACTAAAGTCCCTAGAGTATACCTTTTTTCATAAAATTGACCATCCAAACCGAAAAGGGGGTAAACTACCACTGGATAGACATGCCTTCAAATTTTATTTTGGCAAGCGTGAAGGACAATAAGATCGCTCGACAATATTTTCATGTTTAGAGAGTCTGAAAAGGGCTTAAACAAGACTCTAGAAGGTTACTTTTTCCAGTTAATCCAGACAAGTTCGAAAAGCATAAATACAGTATCGCTAGATGTTTCTTTCGGATTTCAGAGGGTGAGGCCAAGAGTGATGGTGAATCAAACGAATGAGTCTCAATCTCGTAATCATTACAGGATTAAAAGGAATCCCAAGCCTAAAGTCATTATAGACAGCACAAATGCCAAAATGAAACAAGGATCTATCTAGGGCATCCATGTAAAGGTAGGCTCTACCACCTAATCATGATACTTCTAAAGAAACAATAATGGTTCTGTGTCACACATCGGTGGGATCGATCCCATGGAAAAGTGATCAGGGGACCAAATTTTGCTCAAATTTCAAAGTGCTTGGAATGTGACGTAAATAGTCCCATTGTGTCCGTCTCGTCTTCCTGATTCCGACGGTATATTTACTTTCTCAAATGGAGTCCGTATGGAGAAGATATCGCGATCTGTTCACCAAGCCAAACAGGCAAAATTTTTGGATGTTGACTGTACCTGTCCGTACAGTCCGTACGGTGACATGGAAGGGTCGTACGACCGTACGACGATGATGTGGCAGGTTTTTGTTGGTTGTTGGATGGCGAATAGGAAGTTGACACGTGTCCGGTTGGTGGAGAATAATAAGGAGACACATGGCCCAATCCATGGGTGCCACGTGTCCCCATGTGTTTGGTTCATATTGCTATATAAAATGTAATGGGAGTCTGCGGGGTTCGACCCCGGGACCTCCCCCCATATATAAACCTTTATATAAGCATCCAACCAATGCGCCCATAACATGTGACTTAATATATAACCCAACGCAATTGTTATAAAGTCGTTGCAATGTATGAATGGGCGGGGGTCGGGCCGGGGCTTAGCCCCGGCTCGTGGTTATTTGAAACGATATGTGACCATGTTGTAAGGCCCAACGAATGGCGCGGATGTATAACCAAAGTTTATATATTGTATTGTGTTCACATATATATACCGTTGTGTATTAGAGCGGGTTGAAACATAACCCATGGGTTTTGTTATTAAACCAACGGTTATGCGTGAGAGTTCCAACGGTTATGGCGGTTTAACCACTCATTTTCCTAGCCCAAGGTTCCATGCGCCATATGCCCAAGTGCCGAGGTGGTTAGGGGCTGGCGCGCCCTTAACCATCCTACAATTTTCACCGTTGGCGCAGTTGCGCCCGGTGCTGGGTTTTTACGCTTAAAAGAGCGTGTGAGCCAGGTTTGTTCAAGGAGGGTGTGAATTGTAGAACCAAAGACAGCAAGCTTGGAGAAGGAGACTTCCAGGAGGCCTATCTTTCTCATTTTTCGACCGATTGAGGTGCTGAAAGAGCCTAGACAGGGGTTTTGGGACGCTGGGAAGCCATTGGAGCAGTCGATTTGTCAGTTTGAGCATTGTAAGACATGTTTTTGAGCACTTTTTGAGCAATTAATAATAATGATCCATTGGAAGCTGTACCAGGAGATGTAGCCCAGAAGAGGGGTGAACTCCTTTATCAATTGTTGTGCACATGTGTTTATGTTCTATGTTTATGTTGTTGTCTATGTGTATTTCACATAAGTGATCCTTAATTTATGTGTTGCAAATTGATCCTGTTGCTTTAAACACATAACATTTAACTTGCAATAATTATTCAAGTTTTTCAAG
>ML785281.1:95902-128179 GCA_009831015.1 Picea engelmannii
ATCAAACTTCCTCATATCGATCTTAGGAACATGGTTGGTCTTCAACCCAAAATTGGAGTTTCTCCATTCTTGATTCACCTTCCTTGTGTCCTCATCATGAATTTCATGGGATGCATTTTCACTTTCAGGTGTCTTCTCTGTTATGAAATGTTTCAATACTTCCATGATCTCCTCTTTTAAACCATCCATCTTTTCCTCCAACTTAGCTTCCATCTCTTGTAGTTCATATTTTGTTACTATCTTCTTTTGTAAATAATTAATGTCCCTACGCATTTCTTCACCTTCATAAAGAGTCCAATTAGGATCGTCTAGAGGCTTATTTGGTGTATAAGTTCCCTTTTTGGGTGGCATGTTGGCCAAGTATCACTTTTGAACCTTGATTTTGAGGTGGTTCTGCTAGACAATATTTCTTCTGTTGTATCTCCCAAGTTTTGGCCCTTCTGGGTATGAAACTTTATTTTATGTAGTTATCTGATATTTATTCTCTACAATGCCACAAGTCTGATCAAAATTGGATGTGCCAAGTGGAATTTACAGTAACTTCCCCACAACTTGCCGATTTTTTGCCTTTCCAGGATATCTCACTTGTATAGTGTGTCCCGCACAAAATAATTGATGTAAAATTCTGAAACTTGTACCATAAATACTATAGACTATCCACGATCCAATGAAACTAGTCCCATTCAATTTGGATACTCTAGTAAGGAGTTATGATTTTTTTACCTAGAACACCTTATTGAGACTAGTCAATAGGACTAGTCAGATACCCTATATTACACAGGGTGTATCTACAAATTTAAGATGAAATAGAAGCTGAAATTTTTACCACAGATACCTTACTAATTTCTATGAATAGCCTTCGGATTTCATGGTCGGAAATGTTACATAAAAAAATTTATAGTGAAAATTCCGCAATGACTCAGTTCAGGATGATTCCATAACCCTATCTTGTACAGGTTGTATCACCGAAAGTATAAGGCCTCAAGAGATGAAATTTTAACCCAACGTACCTTGATCCATCTACTAAATATCCTCCAAGTCGTTCCTTCTGAAACGTTGTAGAAAAAAAGGTTATATCAAAAATTCCAAGGTGTCTCAGATGTAGCAGCGAAACCCTAAGACCTTGAGCTCTCATACCATATGTTAAAAACCAAATATCAATATAGCATAGAAAAACCTCAAAATAAGTACTCAACGCCTTGAAAAAGATATTATTTCAGATAATAAGCCTCTTTGAGGGGGAAACCTCCTTTTACCCCACATAAATTTTCAAGTACAAGATGATTCCAAATGAAAATGTCTCCTTGGTATATATAGGAGACTAGGAGGTATAATTACAACTAATGGAATAAAGCCGACATAAATAAAATAACATTACAAATGTAATATGCCCCAATTAAGGGGTAATGAGCCAATATTAGGGCTTAACAACTTCCAACCCGTATACGAGTTGAAAATATGAGAAACAAGTGGCAGTCTTTAGAGACATTGATAGGCCCATAATTCTGAGTACAACATCAAATGCCAATTTGACTTGGCATAATTGATCGTTCGCTGAAGAATAGTCTTGAGGGAATTATTCACAGCTTCCACCTGAGCATTCATTTGTGGGTAGTAGGGTGATGAATGTTCTTTCCTCAGCCCAAGATTTTATGTTAACTCAAACATCATTTTGTTCTAGAAGTGACTCCCATGGTTAGTGACAATCTCCTTCGGGATGTCAAACCTTGCTACTATCTGGTTAAAAATGAAGAGAGTTTTTGTTTATCCATCATTGTTAAACGTTGGCATAGCCTTGACCCACTTTGTGAAGTAGTCTACCGTTACGATGATATAACGATGCCCCCTATATGAAGTTGGGTGACATGTAGTAAAATCAATCCCCCACTTAGTGAAGGGACAGACAATGATGATGGGAAACATGGGAGAAGGATGTGCCCTCATATTCTGAGAGAAGATCTGACATGGGTGGCACTTCTTGACCAACTCAATGCAATCTTTGATTAACGTAGGAAAAAAGCAATCGGTTCATAGAATATTTTGGGTTGTTTCCAACCCAGCCAAATGAACACCACATGCTCCATTGTGGTAGTCATTAAGAACGAGTTATGCTTCCTCGTGTATAATACACCGAAGAAGAATGCAATCTACACCTCGATGATACAAAGTGTCATCAAGTATGAGATAGTTTCGTGTCTGATGGAGAATTCGTCGATGCTCGTCGTGGGAAGAAGAAGTAGGGCACTTCAATGTCTGGAGATAGACTAGTATATCTCCATACCAGGGGTCTGAAGATGTGATCAGAAAAAGAGCTCCTTTGATAGGCGATTCTTCGGGCGTAACATTAGTTGATTCGACCGGAAGTTCCAAAATAAGTTCTGCAAAGACCAATGACCTTTTGGATTTTACGGAAATAAAATCCAAGTCAAGTTCCTGGAGGATTACAATCCATCTACTGATCTTTCCGCCAATGACCCATCATGTCAACACATATTGAAAGGGGATTCACAACAGAAATGATGGTGGTCTTGCAAAGAAGAATGTAATGATGGAACCGCTGGACAACATGCATTGCTGCCAAAGCAAGCTTCTCAACATGGGAATAGTTGAGATCTGGCCCAACCAGGCCATGACTCAGGTAATAAATAACATGTTCCTTGAGCATATCGTCCTCTTGAACAAATACCATGCCGATGGTCAACTCTGTAGAGGCCAAGTACAACAAGAAATATCTATTATAATCGGTAGGCCAGAGAAGAGTGGCAGACGCAAGGGTGTGTTTCAACGCTTCAAAAGAGTGGTGAGAGGATTTGTCCCAAAAGAAAGGGACTCCCTTTTTCAATAAATGCATGAATCCTTTAGTGATATCAACGTAGTTCCCGACAAAACGCCGAAGAAATTTTGCTTTCCCCTGTAAGCTTTGAAGTTGGGGTATTGTGCATGGGGGAGGCAACTGAACTATCACCTCAACCTTAAGAGGATTGACCATGATCCCTATTGTTGAAACAATGAAACCCAAGAGATGACCCGACATCATGTAGAAACTGTATTTGTTAGGATTTAAGCAAATCCGATAGTAGCGACATCATTCAAAGATTAGTTGGAGGTGTGTCGGATGATCCGATCTCTTGCAAGAGCATGATGCTAGATCATAAAGATAAGCCTAGACTATATGTCTAAGGTTGTGGAAAGAAAAATACATGGCCCACTGAAAAGTGGCTCCAACATTCTTCATGCCAAAAGGCATCTTACGATAATAAAATGTGTCACAAGGACATATAAAAGTTCTTTTATGTTGGTCTTCGGGTTTGATCTGAATATGGTTGTATCCCAAAAAACCACCCATGAATGAAAATACCTCATAGCCTGTGAATTCATCAAAAATATGGTCAATGAATGGGGTGGGAAAATTATCTTTCGGACAGGCCTTGTTCAAGTCATAGAATTCCACGCATACGCGAATCATACCCTATTTTTTGTTAACCAAAATGGGATTTGACACCCATTTTGTCAACTGTACGGGGTAGATAAAACTGACTTTAATCAATTTCTCTACTTCTGCCTTAATCACTACCGCTTTCTGAGGATTCACTGGATGAATCTTTTGTCGGACCGACTTAGCATCAAGATAATTCGTTATCTCATGTTCGATGATTCTTGGAACAATGCTTGGCATTTCCTTGTAAGACCAGGAAAAAACATCGCGGAATTACTTAAAGAAGTCTCTATAAATTCGAATATCTTTGGGGGAGTAGTCCACTCTACCGAAAACATTCTCCACGATGCTAGGGGTTCTAGAGATATCTATAGGGATAGTTTCAGCGATACTTGCCATATTCTCCAATCATAGTCAACACAAATTCACCTTCCTCTATTCTTATTAACTCTGGGAGGAAGTATGATCTATGATGGAGATCATCCCAGGCTCTGTCTGGACTAGTCAATGCCTCAAGAATCACCTCATTTGAGGGAAAGACGAGATCTAAAGAATCTATAGTGGAAAGGGAACCTTGAGCCCAAATAGGCTCGACAACTGGATCTAACTCCTGTGCGGGAGTCGAATCAGGGTCAGCCAAAGCTTGCTGGACAATGTTGTACACAAATTCTATCATGGACAAGGGAATATCCATGATAGAATTCCCTATGCCTTCCATCGAGGTTGATGGGGAAGGAAGATTCCATGGATCGTTAATGTAAGTCATTCAGAATGATGACATTTGAAAACTTTCATCCCTAGGCTGGTCGAGGGTAGTCAATATAAGATTCACATCGTGAGAAGGATGTGGGTAATCAAAAGTACCCATCATTGAACCAACCCCTATGTTGATGGTGTCAGGATGAGAATTATCAATCATCGGGACCATGGATGCCCCTGATGAACGATCGAAATGGGAGAAGGACAACTGGTCAATGGTTAAGATTTGACCCTCATGTGGAAAAAACAAGACCTGGGAAAATGTGGCAACCACTGCATGCATTGCATAGGTCCAAATCCTTCCTAACATAAGCTTGTAGTTGATAGGTGCATCGACCACTTCAACTTCGATGCACACAATCTTCCCTCCTAACTGCACAAGGAAGGAAGGAATGATTCCATGTGGTCTAAATGAACGACCATCGAAAGCAGTAAGCAATGTGGGCAATGGAGACAAAACAGGGTAGTCAATGTCCTTCCAACATGCCAAAGACATCACACAAGTTGAGGCACCCTCATCAACCAACATACGAAAAATATTCCAAGTAAAAGATTTTGTGGTGTAATTCACTACTATATGAAATGCAACATGGTAATGAAGACGAGGTTTCAATTCGGTTGGATCGAGAACAATCTCTCCTTGGTTACAAGTCTCTGCAGATCCTAAGGGAGATAACACAACCTTTCTCTGCAAAGGGAAGCTCTGGAGGACCTCCAAAGAGGACATCACGCAAGGGGTGTGTGCCAAATCTTCCACCACAGAGTAGTTTTGGGAAGCCCTCATGTTCGGATAATGAGAATCTTTATTGAACGCCCCTTTCAAGATGCGTGTCATTGTTTCGCCCATCATCTTCTCAATCTGGATAGGAACTGGTGGGTTTGTGGCGTCTTTACCCTTTTCGGTAGATTCTGACATTTCGTAATATTGTTTCCTAGTCACTATATGAGTGTCACCTTTCAACATAAAAAGATTCATGACCGAGGTATTACTAGTAGACGCAGGGGGTCCCTGACTGCCCCCTTCCGTGCTCAAAGATACTGAGTTTTGAGCCATGTTTTCCCATGTGGAAATGGGTCTGTCAGAACTGCATGTTGTTGCTACACCAATAGCTTTTGGGCCTCTACAAGTTGAGGGAACAGGTGAGTCAGGTGGTCTTCTATGCAAAGGTTACATAGATAATTCAACTTTCTCTTCTATGTGTTTCCCTCACCAACATTGTTATTGGCCTTCTTATCCCCTTTACTCTTCTTGTTTCATTGTTTTTTCTTTCCTTCAGGATGTTGGTTAGCCTTTGGATTCATCGACTGCACACTATGTACATTCGATGTTTGGGTAGGGGGAATAGCCGAACCAAAGGTCTATCTAGCCATTGTCTGTTGTATTGACAATTGTTGCAATTCATTTGACAACAAATCAATGGACTTTCCTTGTGCTAAACCAACTATATCATCGACATTGGTCCAAACTTTTGTCTGGCCTTGTTAAGGATGGACCATGGCGCATATGGAAAGATCTCATAGAGTAAGCCATACTGAGAGTAAATTAGTTCAAGTTGTTGCAATTTCATTATCGCCTCCTCCTCTAAAAACACTCTCGAAGTTGCAACATCCTTGGATAAAACTGGCACCAAAGACTTAAGGAACCACTCTAGCAAGAAATCTGGTGGGACTTGTACCTTAATCAATATCTTCCTACACTGCCATTCTTGGATGTGATCTAAGATATGATCGGCCTTAGTCTTCTCAAAGTTGGCCAACAATTCCATCCCGACATCGTATCTCATGGGTCATTGGAAATGGTTTAGGAAGACCATCTCCAAGTTGCTAAAGTAAGAATACTTTGACTGGTCCATCTCAATATACCATTTCACGGCACCCCTAATAAGAGTGCGTTGAAACATGAACAATTGTACGGAGTCGTCTCACAGTGAGTTTGAAAATCACCATAAGTGGAAATTTGTCACGTGATCACCTGGGTCTTCACCGGGATTGCGTTAAAATTTTGGAATATCCAAGAGAAACTTAGTCGGCATCGGGGGCCAACGTGGATCATGAAAAATTAGGTTGTTAAGCAACCTTGACAAGTCTGGCAGATGTAACGTTGCCATAAACAGTAGTTTGGGTTTGGTACTATGTACAAGAAAAAGGGGGCCTGGAGTTTGATTGGCACCAGGTTGCTAGAAAAAGTTGGGTTGCTGGTCAGGGTTCTGGTAGACACCGTGGCCTTGACCATCATACGAAAACTATGTTTGTTGGGATATCATCAGTTGATTCCTGTAATTGGATGATGTGGGTTGAGAGGGGATTGCTCCCTATGTTTTGCTCCAAATATTCTGGAAGGGGATACCCCCAGTAGATCCGACGGGCATAGGTACTGACCCTTGCTCAGAGTTCCATTGACCATGGAAGGGGTTTCCCCTGACCGACATCCCTTGTGAGGGAACTGATCCCTGCCAAGCATTCCAAAGTCCTTGTGAGGAGAAAAATCTTTTTCTTTCCCCCTGTGTAGGAATAGTACACTGCACAGAATTTTGTTGTACAAAACCAAGGTTTCCCCCAATCGAGATGACAGCCGAAGAAAAAACATTATTACCAAACTCGTCGAACAAAGAGAATGACATGGATCCCACCGGCGTAGTGTAACATGAAGGTCATAAACTACCTTCTCCAAACAAGTTGTAGTTAGCATTTGACCTGATGGGTTGCTGGAAAGCACCACCGAGTGACGGGGATAGACGAGGTATATGACCCCCACCATAAGGGATAGCATTTAAGGGGATTGAAGTACCCCCAATAGACCCTTGCAAATGAGCATTTGAGATCCCTACACCTAGACCCATGGTATGTAAAGCGGAGTAGGTAAGGACCGAGTTAGAATCAAATCCAAGCATCCTATATGAAAATGGAGGGCCTGTCGCACTCTGCGTAAATAGAGCAGTGGTCGTCATCGATGATGGTATCAGAACAATGCATGAGGTAGAGGGGTTCGATACCATTGTGGTCCTGACCGACGAAGGTGGGTCAGGAGGCTACATACCTCCTATGGTAGTAGCCTAAACGGGAGTATGAGGACTCCCTGACGAAGTAGCAACATTTGCCTCCATAGATTCTTGTAAAACTATCTGATACTCGTAAGGTGTCACCCTCGGAGGGAAACATTGTACCAAGTTTGGTGCCAACAAGTAGTGATCAGAGGGTTGTCTGTACTGAGAGATTTCGCTCCAAGGTCAGAAACAATAGGTTCCTCTATATTTGAGTAATATCCTCTCAGAGCAGGCTTGGGCATAGTTTCCCGCAGCCCAATTGCTTCGAATGACCCTTGTTGGTCAAGTCTTCATGATGCAGGAGCATCGCTCCATGTTAGCCAGCCAGCCAGCCAGCCACGTCCGCGAATTCAAATCGCGCATTTAAGAGAGGCGCAACCTCATTTGAAATTTGAAATTCAATGTAAATTAAATGCTTAGGCTGGTGAGCCATGGAAGTCGTGCCTTTGTGCAGGCAGTAGATAGGATCGACTTTAGTGCTAGATCGACTGAGATCTAGATCCAGACGCTGGACTAGACAGCCATTGAATGTAATTTATTAGAGTAGGTGAACCTGGAGGGAAGCGCTCGATGAGCCCCTCAGGTAAAAGAGATTTTGAGATCTCATTTTGAGTAGTTGTGGATGAAGTGATAGTAGAGTAGAGAAGAGTCGAGGAGAGCTCAGGAACACCATCTGTAAAATACAGGCATTTTCCATTTTAATATAATCAGAAGCAGTTTTTCCTGCATGTCATTCTGTGTTATATGGGTGTCTGTGAGTGTTCCTTTTATGTAGTGAATGTATGTGTGTGAATGCATTATGCAGGAGTTTTGTTTGATTTCAGGGTTGAAGGTCTTTGAGGCTTCACAACAGGAGGGTGTGATGGAACGCTGCGGGTTCTGATAGCCATGCACAGAGGATGCACTTCTGAACATTGTGGGTTCATACAAGGCCATGCTGAGGCACAGGAACTGGAATCATCAACTCAGGAGGAAGACCTTGAGGTTACTGAACACCTCAGGAGACAAGTTTGTGTAGCTAAAACACAGTTGCAGACAGAATCACTGAGGATTCTGTAGGGTCTCTTCCAATTGGGCATTGAGCGTGTGTATAGGAGTGCACAAAGGAAGGAACTTTGTTGAGAGTTAGAAGGAAGACCAGAATCATTGAGGATTCTGAGAAGCTCTGCCAGGAGGGCATTGAGTAAGTGCAAAGGGTGCACAGGAAGACAGAACTGCTAAACGTTCTGTGGGGAAAGGAACTCTGCCAGAGGGGCATAGAGGTATTGTGCAGATGGAAGAGGAGAAGACACTCCTCCAGAAGGGTGTCGAGAATGTGTGCAAGCAGGCACTGAAGTGAAGAGAACTCTCTTTGAGTTCTGGGTTTAAGGAAGAGTCCACTGAAGGACCTTCACTGGGTTGTTGAACATCCAGAGAGTCTCAACAAGAGGTTGCTTGAGCGAACAGAAGGATAGCCAGGAGGGCATCCATTCCATTCTCCATCTGAGGGAGAAGAAAGATAAAATCCCTTAAGGGGTCTGATTGTTCGTAGGAAGCTCAGGAGAGGCAGCACTGTAGGTGTGCAAAGACTCTGGAGGAGCACAGACGTCGAAATACTTCGAGGATTCGAGAGTAAGAACTCTGGAGGAATCAACGTTTTACGCGCAGTAGCGAAGCTCAAGATTCAGGAGTTTGCCGAGGGGAAAGAAGCAAAGGTCAAGGCCTTTGAAATATTAGAATTCTTCCAAGTGTAGGAAGAAAGAGCGCCAAAGCTCGGGAGGAGAAACATCGGCCGTTGGATTAGCCGATAGAATCTGGACCGTTGGTTTTCAAGTCCAAAGAGTAGCCGGAGGACAGCGCACAAGCAGAACAGATCTCGGTCGTCAGATTTGGGGTAGATACCCTAGAGCCGTCGAATCTACAGGAAGTTGCACGGAGGTTAAGCCTTCGTGAATGGTAGGAGAGAAGTCTCGACACGAGGAGTGATAATCAGGGTATCAGGGACATCAAGAACGTGAGGAGAGTCCCTCGGCATCAGAGGTCGCGAATTTGCGAGGTTAATCTGGACTGTTCGTTGGGACCGGACGCGTGTCACGAGATTACCCACATCGCGAACTCGGGCATCGGAGGTTGGAAGAGGAAGCCATTCGACTTCACGAGCAACAAAATGGCGAGAATATTGTAGCCTTCCATCTGAGGAGGACAGGTGGGAGAGATCGGAGAGATCTCGCAAACTCGGTAGTTTGCAGGGTAAAGGCCCAAGTATTAGGTGTTCAAAGTCGCGAGGCACGAGGACGTGAGGCGGCGGAGGAGCGAAAGGATCGTAGCTGTCCATATGAGGAGGACAGGTGGTAGAGATCGAGAGATCTCACGAACTCGGAAGCTCGTGAGTGGAAGAGCCGAGGATTTGGTATTAAAAGTCGTGAGGTGCGAGGACGCGAGGTGGCAAAGTAGCGAGAGATTGTAGCCGTCCATCTGAGGAGGACAGGTGGCAAAGATCGAGAGATCTCACAAACTCAGGAGTTCGCAGGGTTAGAGCCCAAGTATTGGGTATTCAAAGTCGCGAGGCGCTAGGATCGTAGCCGTCCATCTGGGGAGGACAGGTGGTGAGAGATCGATATATCTCGCAAACTTGGGAGTTCACAGGTTGAGAGCCAAAACATTGGGTATTCAAAGTCACGAGGATGCGAGGAGCGAGGAGGAGATAGATTGAGAGATCTCGCGAACTCGGAAGCTCGTGAGTGAAAGAGCCGAGGATTTGGTATTAAAAGTCGCGAGGCGTGAGGAAGCGAGGCGGCGAAGTAGCAAGAGATTGTAGCCGTCCATATGAAGACGACAGGTGGCAGAGATCGAGATATCTCGCGAACTCAGGAGTTCGCAGGGTTAGAGCCCAAGTATTGGGTATTCAAAGTCGCGAGGCACGAGGACGCGAAGCGGCGAAGAGGTGATAGGATCGTAGTCGTCCATCTGGGGAGGACAGGTGGTGAGAGATCGAGAGATCTCGCAAACTCAGGAGTTCGCAGGTTGAGAGCCCAAACATTGGGTATTCAAAGTCACGAGGACGCGAGGAGCGAGGAGGAGATAGTCGTTGGATCCGGATCATAAGAGGACCATTGGATCTGCACGTGGGATCGCGTATCGAGGTCTCGCAAGAAAAGACAGGAGAATTTGGCCACGGGAATCACGAGATTGAGAGGTCTGAAGTCTCGGCGAGATAGAGACTGTTGAAAGTCAACTCACGTGTGCATCGGCACTTTGGCACATTGGGTGGCGAGAGTCGGAAAATCAAGGGTTTGATATAGCGAGTCGCGAAGTCGCGAAAAAGGCAAGGCCATGGACATGGGAGCAGCGGTCATATGGTGGGAGCTGAGTTTGGAGGGCCAGCGCGTGAAGAAAAAGGAGCTCATCGGAGAATCGGAGGTCGGGATTTGGAGAGTATAGTGACTCTCGACAGCAGAAACACCGAAACCCCGAAAACCCGATAGTGAGTCGGGGATAATCACGGTTCTTGCAGAGGCCGCGACAGGTGAAGTAAGGCCTGTGGATCGGGCATTTGACAAGGATTCCACTAGGGAATCTAAAGAGCCGCTTCGGCTCAGAAGCAGAAAAGGATTTGAATGATCCTGTGAGCGGGAGAGCGCGACGGGGGTACGGTCATGTTTTTTTCGCCTGCATCAGGTGGTATCAGAGCGAGTTCTTGTCTGTATATTTCATGCAAGAGGAGAAAAGAGGAGGTAGAGGAGGACAGAGTGTTGAGGGCTCTGTGATGATTGTTTGTAGGTAGGCAACAATCAAGGAGACAGTCAGCAGGACTGTAAGATAAAGCTGAGCACTCAGGATTTCAGGAGTGACAGCAGCAGGTTTGCCAGGGAGACAGACAGGGACAACAAGATGGCTATTGAAGGCCATAGAAAGAAAAGAAATGAAGAAAAGCTTGCCGAACGGGATAAATAAATGACTAGGGAACTCTATGAATTAAAAGCAGACATAGAGGAGTTCGAACTGTGGATAAGGAAGGACAAGAGGAGGAGACGGATGCGTGAATTGCCCATGAAGAAGGAAACAACAAAATGGCTAGACAGGGAGTTGATGGTCATGAGACAGCGCAGGATGTTGAGAAAGTGGTTGAGATATGCTGAAAACCTCAAGGCCATAGAGGAAAAGATGGTTGAGGTTTGTAAACCGGAGACTGGGAGAGGTCTCGATGATGAAGAAGATGAATTGGGATCAGCTGAGGATCTCAAGGACTGCCAGGAAGGCAGAGAAGAAGAAATTCCAGTTTCCCAGGAGGACAACGAGCTGAGGTCGCTGCAGGATCTCACAAACTGTCAGGAGGACAGTCGAGGAATTTCAAATTGCCAGGAGGGAAATGATGAGAGATCGCTGAGGGATCTCAAAGACTGCCAGGAGGGAAGTGGAAGCATCTCAGACTACCAGGTGGGCAGAGATGAACATTCGAGACTGTCTGAAAGTCTCATGGACTCAAAGGAGAGTTCAATTTAGCAAGGAGTGTTGATGAAGATGGGGTCGGTTGATCTCATGGTCTGCCAGGGAAGCAGCATCAGCATCCCATATTGCGAGGTGGGCAGGGATGAGCAGATGAGACTATCCGTGGGTCTCATAAACTTAGAAGTGAGTTGGAATTAGCTAGGGGAGCTGACAGAGTAGGTAAGCTCGGAACCGAATTTGGATCAACAGGTACAGCTGACAGAAGAGGTGGAAGATCAGGATGGTCTTTTGATGATTGGGGGAATTGGGATATTCCTACCATCTGCCCAGGAGGAGGCAGAAAATTATGTTGTAGATGATATAACAATAGCAGGGGAACAGTCGGCTATGACTGTCAAAAGGAAATTGGAGCAGACATTTGAGACTGCCCAAGCGGAAGAAGGGGATGACGAGCATTCTGAGGAATGGCTCAGCATTTTCAGCCATGAAGCTGAAAAGAATGCAACAGAGGAGGTTGCAGAAGCGGAAGAGGAAGAGGCAGACAACATTTGCTTTGTTGATCTGTGGCAGCAGATAGAATCCCTAGAAGAGAGGGTAAAAGTGCATGGCATGCACATCCAATAGGTGAAGTTGGAAACAGATGAAGGAGAAGATGGCATGGGAAATCATAGAAATCTACCCATGTGCCAAAAAAATTTGCAGCTAAGGATACTGCAACAACAGGACCAGCCACTGGAGCAACTGGATGAAGTGATAGAAAATATCATAAGACTGATGGTAGGGTCAGCAGAAACTGCCAGCAAGGAGAGGCTGAGCAAAAAAGCAACAACAACAGCAGTAATGCAGAAGAAGCAGCAACAGCAGAATGGAGTAGATGGGAAGCTCCAAAGACTTGTTTGGGATCTAGGAGGATTTCCAACAGCTTAGAGGGGAAGCTCATGAGAAGGAGCTCATGATTTTTGCAGCTGTGGAGTATGATGCAGGAGCATCGCTCCATGTCAGCCAGCCACATCCGCGAATTCAAATCGTGCATTTAAGAGAGGCGCAACCTCATTTGAAATTTGAAATTCAATGTAAATTAAATGCTTAGGCTGGTGAGCCATGGAAGTCGTGCCTTTGTGCAGGCAGTAGATAGGATCGACTTTAATGCTAGATCGAATGAGATCTAGATCCAGGCGCTGGACTATACAACCATTGAATGTAATTTATTAGAGTAGGTGAACCTGGAGGGAAGCGCTCGATGAGCCCCTTAGGTAAAAGAGATTTTGAGATCTCATTTTGAGTAGTTGTGGATGAAGTGATAGTAGAGTAGAGAAGAGCCAAGGAGAGCTCAGGAACACCATTTGTAAAATACAGGCATTTTCCATTTTAATATAATCAGAAGCAGTTTTTCCTGCATGTCATTCTGTGTTATATGGGTGTCTGTGAGTGTTCCTTTTATGTAGTGAATGTATGTGTGTGAATGCATTCTGCAGGAGTTGTGTTTGATTTCAGGGTTGAAGGTCTTTGAGGCTTCACACCAGGAGGGTGTGACAGAACGCTGCGGGTTCTGATAGCCGTGCACAGAGGATGCACTTCTAAACATTGTGGGTTCAGACAAGGCCGTGTTGAGGCACAGGAATTGGAATCATCAACTCAGGAGGAAGACCTTAAGGTTACTGAACACCTCAGGAGACAAGGTTGTGTAGCTGAAACACAGTTGTAGATAGAATCACTAAGGATTCTGTAGGGGCTCTGCCAAGTGGGCATTGAGCATGTGTATAGGAGTGCACATAGGAAGGAACTCTGTTGAGAGTTAGAAGGAAGACCAGAATCACTGAGGATTCTGAGAAGCTCTGCCAGGAGGGAATTGAGTAAGTGCAAAGGGTGCACAGGAAGACAGAACTGCTAAACATTTTGTGGGGAAAGGAACTCTGGCAGAGAGGCATAGAGGTATTGTGCAGACGGCACAGGAGAAGACACTCCACCAGAAGGGCGTCGAGAATGTGTGCAAGCAAGCACTGAAGTGAAGAGAACTCTCTTTGAGTTCTGGGTTTAAGGAAGAGTCCACTGAAGGACCTTCACTGGGTTGCTGAAAATCCAGAGAGTCTCAGCAAGAGGTTGCTTGAGCGAATAGAAGGATAGCCAGGAGGGCATCCATTCCATTCTCCATCTGAGGAAGAAGAAAGATAAAATCCCCCAAGGGGTCTGAGTGTTCGTAGGAAGCTCAGGAGAGGCAGCACTGTAGGTGTGCAAAGACTCTGCAGGAGCGTAGACGTCGAAATACTTCGAGGATTCGAGAGTAAGAACTCTGGAGGAATCAGCGTTTTACGCGCAGTAGCGAAGCTCAAGATTTGGGAGTTCGCCGAGGGGAAAGAAGCAAAGGTTGAGGCCTTTGAAATATTAGAATTCTTCCAAGTGCAGAAAGAAAGAGTGCCAAAGCTCGAGAGGAGCAACATCGGCCGTTGTATTAGCCGATAGAATCTGGACCGTTGGTTTTCAAGTCCAAAGAGCAGCCGGAGGATAGCACACAAGGAGAACAGATCTGGGTCGTTAGATCTGGGGTAGATACCCGACAACTGTCGGATCTGTAGGAATTTGCACGGAGGTTAAGCCTTCCTGAATGGAAGGAGAGAAGTCCCGACACGAGGAGTGATCATTAGGATATCGGGGACATCAAGAATGTGAGGAGAGTCCCTCGGCATCAGAGGTTGCGAATTTGTGAGGTTAATATGGATCGTTCATTGGGAGCGGACGCGTGTCACGATATTACCCACATCGTGAACTCGGGCATTGGAGGTTGGAAGAGGAAGCCATTCGACTTCACGAGCAGCGAAATGGCGAGAATATTGTAGTCGTCCATCTGAGGAGGACAGGTGGGAGAGATCGGAGAGATCTCACAAACTTGGGAGTTCACAGGGTAAAGGCCCAAGTATTGGGTGTTCAAAATCGTGAGGCACGAGGACGCGAGGTGGCGGAGAAGCGAAAGGATCGTAGTCGTCCATCTGAGGAGGATAGGTGGCAGAGATCAAGAGATCTCGCGAACTCGGAAGCTTGTGAGTGGAAGAGCCGAGGATTTGGTATTAAAATTCGTGAGGTGAGAGGACACGAGGCGGCGAAGTAGCGAGAGATTGTAGCCATCCATATGAGGAGGACAGGTGGCAGAGATCGAGAGATCTCACGAACTCGAGAGTTCGCAGGTTTAGAGCCCAAGTATTGGGTATTCAAAGTCGCGAGGCGCGAGGACGCGAAGCGGCGAAGAGGCGAGAGGATCGTAGCCATCCATCTGGGGAGGACAGGTGGTGAGAGATCGAGAGATCTCGTGAACTCGGGAGTTCGCAGGTTGAGAGCCCAAACATTGGGTATTCAAAGTCACGAGGACGTGAGGAGTGAGGAGGAGATAGTCGTTGGATCCGGATCGTAAGAGGACCGTTGGATCTTCACGTGGGATCGCGTATCGGGGTCTCGCGAGAAAAGACAGGATAATTTGGCCATGGGAATCGCGATATTGCGAGGTCCGAAGTCTCGGCGAGATAGAGACCATTGAAAGTCAACTCACGTGTGCATCGGCACTTCGGCACATCGGGTGGCGAGAGTCGAAAAATCAAGGGTTTGATATAGCGAGTCGCGAAGTCGTGAAAAAGGTAAGGCCACGGACACGGGAGCAGCGGTCATATGGTGGGAGATGAGCCTGGAGGGCCAGCGCATGAAGAAAAAGGAGCTCATTGGAGAATCGGAGGTCGGGAATTGGAGAGTACAGTGACTCTCGACAGTGGAAACGCTGAAACCCCGAAAACCTGATAGTGAGTCGGGGATAATCATGGTTCTTGCAGAGGCCGCGACAGGTGAAGGTAAGGCCTATGGATCAGGCATTTGACAGGGATTTCACTAGGGAATCTAAAGAGTCGCTTCAGCTCAGAAGCAGAAAGGGATTTGAATGATCCTGTGAGCGGGAGAGCGCAACGGGGGTACAGTCGCGTCTTTTTCGCCTGTATCACTTCGCCATAACAATGTCAGTGGTAGCTCTAATGCAACTGGTGATAGGCCCTGAAGCCTTCGCGACCATATGAGCCCTTGATCTTCCACTTTGTGAAAAAATCAACGACACGGTAAGGCTTTAACTAGCATTTAAAACCAAGCACACACTAGAAAAAATTCCTATAAGATAAACTAGTCAAACCACTATCTGGATGGAAGAATATTTATGCCAACCAACACTAGAGCAACTTACCGGTCCAAGTGCAACTCAAACATAGAATCACCCTCCAGGTATAATCTGCAAAGTGTGACTTGACATCTACCCTAGGTACCGTGGTATACCCCTACAGTCACCTGTGTAAGTCCCTATAATACATGCAACTAGGTTTCCATCTCGCAAACATTCACTAGGCGGGTATAGTCAACAGTCGGGTGGACTGTAATGAGTAGGATAACAAGTCTGAAACCTATCAAGGTTATTGAAAGTAAGAGGTCCGAAAGACAACAGAGGATATCGAATGAATTAGAGGTCCACGAAGCTTCGTAGGAAAATGCAAGCAATAGTATTCCCATGACAGATCCTCAATATGTGTTCCCCACTACATTTAGACTGGCTTTGGAGGGGTTATCTCCATTTCCTTTCTTCACGCGACCACGTGTTTAGCCCCTATGTTAGAGGGGGGTCCCGGATAACTTTCACGTAACTGGACTTTAACACTCCCTAGCTATGACTCCGATGTTTGTTTAACAACCTTGAATAGTTTCCTCTCCAACCTAATTCAAGGCCCTAACTCTAAACTAGTTGGTTGACCCTAAAAAAATAAAAGTCTAATTAATTTTAGATTTAGCATTCATTTTAATGGCTTGTTTAACTCAAAGGATATGGAAATGAAACTAGTGATGTTTATGAGAGATGAAAAGAGGAGAAAAATATGAAACTCTGAAAGAAAAATTACTTCTAGTCAAAAGTAAAGATTCACAACTAACTCTTTGTAACCAACTTTTCTATAGCTAACTTTTTTCAAGATATTTAAAAATAAGACCTAAAACAAAATTTCACTTGACTACAAGCTACTTAAGTTTCAAGAAATCAGTAAAGAACTTAAAAAACGAATTCTTTTTCCTTTCAAGTAAAATAAATAACTCCAACTACTTTACCAAACTAAGAATGAAAAATATTTTTTTTGAAAATGCTTCAAACATGAAAAACTTGAAATAAATATTTTTTTTTCTATTTTTTCAAAGTAAATGAAAGGGGGGAAAAGAACTACAAGACAAGACTCAAACACACCTTTGTCCCACTACGGATCATAGGGAATCACTAAAGACACCAAATATGTTGATCAAAAATTCAAAGACTCGCTTAAAACCCTTTCAGAAGTAAACACAAGAAACTCCAAAAAAAATAAGTAAACTGAAATCTAACCCAAGCTATGGTTGTAAAAATAGAGACTTTGATCTCTGTTAAGAAACTCTGAGAAGTATAAACCTCAATCAGGAAAGAGGTTGGTTGCCTATTTTTCAAAAAACAATTTTTTGAACTAGGTACACTATTGGTGCTTCAACAGCCTGCGTATGTACAGAGGTTGTTTACTTCATAGGGCACGTATGTTCGTGAGCTTACCCAAAGTAGGGTACGTACACCTATGTACTTCCTCAAAAAAGAAATAAAAAATACAAACTTA
Organism: Picea engelmannii; assembly: GCA_009831015.1. Lineage (NCBI taxonomy): Eukaryota > Viridiplantae > Streptophyta > Pinopsida > Pinales > Pinaceae > Picea > Picea engelmannii. The sequence continues at coordinate 113,212 of ML785281.1, forward strand.
TAGGGCAGGGAGAACTGGTATGGCACCTGAAGGTGACCAGAATCCCTTAAAAGACTCAGAAGACTCAAAAGGAACTCGAAAGGCAGAAAAATCAATCAGACACCCAAAATCCCCTAAAAATCTAGAGGCTTCCCCATTATGTTCGCCAATTCTTCTAGCAGGAAAACCCCCTATGACTACAATAGCATTCAAAATGTAGGCAGATCAATTAATCGTCTAAAATTCAACTACTTCTCTAACTAACCCAAACATACCAAAACTCATACAAGAAAAACAAAGATGAGAGGGATCAGGTAACTATACCTCTACTCTGCATCTGGTGATGATCCCCTCACGCTTGAAAGCTTTGTTGACTGCACGCCTCCTTCCAAGGTTGACCTGTATTCAAATATAGACAAATAGAAATGTACAAACATGTTATTTCATGTACAAATTAGGGTTAGATGTTAGAATGTAAAAACATAAACCATTAAAATAATCCATTACACCATGATTTGGGACAGGAAAAGTAATGCTTTTATTAATAGCTCAATGATTATACCTTTACAACCAAATCCGGTTACTGCTCCACAAACCTGGTCTGGGCTCCTCTTCGCCAAGCTCCAAGTGCACCTTTGTATGACTTCTTCTCTCAACCTTCTAATCTCTTCTTGGGAAGTGAATGGGTTTTGATGGAGGAAAAGGGATAATTGGGGAATGTTGAGGCAATTCTCACAAAAGGGCTACAATAACTTGGGCAAGGAGGGGATGTGAAATAAGCCGAGTTTCATTGTTCTTATGTCTAGATGTGGAATGAGACCCCAACACCTCCTTTTATATGACAAAAGGATGGTTATTCGGTTGGGTGATGGGCTATAGGTAGTGGAATAGTTGGGAAACTACCCAATAGCTCGTAATCTCAATGAATTCCTTGCAACTTTTTATTTTTTGCATCTTTTGCAAGTATACGCGGGTTGTAGTGGTGCACCAAGCATATGTATGTGGCCAGTATTGGTGTAGGGCACATACATCTTCAAAAAATGGGTTTTTTAGAAGAGCAACTCAATAGTTCTTTGGAAAAAAATGCAAGTAAGAGGGCCAAAGGCCAGGTATGCATGTGTAGAGAAATTTAGGGTTATAACACCCATCAAAAGGGTGAATATCATGGTTTATCAAAACCAAAGGATTGAAAACATTGATTCAGTGGAAAAGGTGGATGGATACCGAGATACACCTGGATTGTTCCTCCCCCCTTAGGAAGCAATGGTCCCCTTTGCATCAACTCCCCTCAGGATATGGGAAAACCTTTTTTGAATCTGAACCTTAGTGAACCACTTGCATTGTTGAAGTAGTTGTCCTGCTTGTACTTGGTATTAGTTTGTTGAAGGATGTAATGAACCTATTTTTGGAGTTGTTGGATATGTTCAACAAATATGTCTACATGATCTTCCTTGGTATGAGTGTGGGAGGACTATATCAGTGAAGATACAATAGGAGGAGCTATATCAATGGGGGCTAATGGTTGGAACCCCAGGCATTCTTGAAAAGGGTTGTGGCCAATAGAGTTATGTTGAACATATGGAAGACTATAATTCTATGGAAGGAGCATCTATGGATTGGACCATTAGGTAAGGGAGTATTGATCACCAATTCAATGTAATTCTTCACTTGGTAGCATAGACATTTTATATTTTTTCTCCTCTCCAATATTTTCAACCTACTTATTCTATATATGTTACACCTCAAAATTACTCACTTCGATAGTGTCGCAATTGTCGTCATTACAAGTGTTGTAAGTGTCGCATCTTGTCTGCAAGTGTCACATATTGTCTACAAGTGTTTCAAGTGTCACAAACAATATACTGCCATATTTCCTATGTCATTCCTCTAACGACATCACAAATACACTTAAGACACCCCAAAGACTAGTTTTGAAGAAGAGAAGTCACTTGACAGGGAGTACAAACCTTTTGCCATGGAAAAAACACTTAAAAAATGGATTTTGGAGAGTAGTGCTCCCCTACCCACTGTCATGGATTGCTAGCACTCCCTGAGCCTCTTTGGGGGACTGCTTGAGTGCCTTATGCACCCTTTTGGGGGAGCACTACCTTTTTTTTGGAAAATTTTGGGTTTGTTGAGGCAAATCAGGGAAGAATCCCTCAACTCCTGAAGGTAGTTGGATTTGAATAGATGGTCAAGGCATGATCTTAGGGGAGATCCTCAACTAAAGGAGAGGAATCCTCAACTTATCCCAAATATATCTTAAGTGGTTGGACCTATCCAAGGTTATATAAGGAGGCCTTCTCATGGTGAAAGGTACAAGGAAGTTTGAGAATTATAACTAACTTATGATCTCATAAGAAGGTATTGACAATAGAGATTGGAAATTACATCAAACTTATGATCTCATGAGGGAGATGCCATCAAAGAAATCAGTGGAAATTATTTGAGCAAAGGGGTTGGACAAGGCAAACTGGAAGAGGTTGCTACACCTTCATTCAAAGGATTGTAAGTACTTTCACTTGTTCTCATTAAATAATCAATGCTTGGCCTATTTCTTTCAAACTTGTGCTGGTTCTATATGAGTTTGTCTATAGTATATGGATCTATGATTGAGCTAATCTCAGTAGAGTAGGAATTCCATTGTATCTTTGTTTTTCTTACAAGATCTATCAGGGAGCTCAATATCGAAGCTCAGCGAGGACTTTGCAAGGACAAACATCGCTAATAAGGTACATATATTTCTTCTTCTATTTCATTCATTAGATTGATAGGATATAAAAGGAATTCAGTGTCCATGTTAAGCACTTTCTGTCTTGGCCTTAGAAGTCTAGAGACCAAGAGGGAATCCACTTGTCCATAGGGGGATTCACCTTCAACAGAAATTGGCGACTCCACTGGGGAGGAAATCTGATTTGTGTTTCCATTCCCAGATCTTGTTTTGGCCCTTTTCCCACTGATTTGATCTTCTCCATATTGTCATGTTGATTCTTAGATTTGTTTGATTGCCTCATTATGTCATCAGGATCACCCTGATTGACTGAATTTCCTTCATTTTTTGAGTTTTTGGAGCAGAGCGCTCCCCTCCTGTTGTTGTCAGAGCACTATCACTCCCCTATAGCCTTACACAGAGCGTTGGAATGCTCTGGTGCCCCTTACACCAGAGTGATACCCCATTTTGTGAGAAATTCTCGAGAATTTTCATCTTCTGAAGCTATTTCTTGGTTTTGGATTTTTCCCAGGGTCCCATACTCTCAGTCCATCTTGATATTGGCTTTCAAACACACTTATTTCTGAGAATCCATCCTCTTTTGTTTGTATTTTTTGACATTTGTCCTTACTTTGCAATTTGTCCTTCACGCTTTGGAGTCAATTTGTCATTTTCTCCTCGTTTATCTGAATGAGTGAAACTTTTGTAAGGGGTTTCAAAGGTCTTTTGTACTTTTATTTCTGATCTTTGAGTCATCTTGTCCAAGCTCTTTTTCCTTCGTTTTGAGTTTTTGTCTTTCTATTTCTTGTTTGATCATAACAAGGGTGTTTTTTGGTTTATGTGAAGTTTGCTTCCAGGTTGCTTAAATCTCACAACTCTTGAAGTCCGATTAGCATAAGAAGCTTTACATCTACTGGTTATCAGTCACATACAAACATTTTAGCATTGCATTGGATTCCTTATTGAGGAATATTGCATGAGGTCATTTCATCTTAGTGTTTGACAATGAAAGGAAAATCCTTCTCCTTCCCTTAATTAGACATTCCTTGAAAGAAAAGATTGCTTATCATTTTTTATGCATGTTTTGGGAAATGAGTCATAATATCATAAGTATTCACTCTCATACACCTCTGAGTAAACAACAACCACTAAAATCAATGCTTAACTAAAATTTATCATACTTTTTACATCTTTCTTAGAAAACCTACATTAATTTAAGGTGTAGGGCTTTGGAATAGGTTGAAAGGATAAATTTCCAAAGCTATCAAAAAAACTTAGCATCTTGCGATAGGGAGAGAAAATCCAATTGTCGTATAGGCTTTCTGGGATCCCCCTCTCACACAAGGGTTACACACAAGGTCGCATTCAGGAGAGTTACAAATATTATCCCTCTGTAGTTCAACCATTTGTAGTGGTCGGATCATATATTGGGGGTCACTTGAGGGTATGCCCACGATTATGTGTGGGAGCCTCTCGAGTTGATTTCAGACTTGTTATATTTCCCATACGTTCGGATCAAACTATTGACTATACCCACCCAGGGGCTGAATGTGAGTTGGTGACCTTAGCATCCATAATCTTTAGGGTCTCTCACAAGGTGACGGTGAAGGGAAGTCTCACTTTACCTAGAATAGATGTTGGTCAAACTCACTTAGACTCCTTGGAAGGTAAATCCACAATTACTGCATGGAAGCTTGCACCAAGGCGTAATTCTGTTAAGAAAGTATCCAACATAACTAATCCACCCACTCTATCCCTGCCTCTTCTTATTTTGATCTCATGACGTTGGATTTCATCACCAACTAGTGGTTTCATTGTGGGAAGGTTTTGTTGATTGTTTTCTTCTCATATTCATAGCGTGTGTTGGTTGTGTTACTTAGTGGACTTTAGTTCGAGTTAGTGTTAATGGAATCAAATCCTGAGAGTGCCAATGGACGAACCCCTTCTCCTAGTGAACCTTATACCTTTCCTTATTTTGGAAACTTTGGTCCTTCATACATTGCCACACTAAGTCTTCTGGGACTCACCATCGGATTACCAGTTTGGTTTTTCCCCACTCCGGTGATCTCGAATCCTCCCAATGTTTCAACTACACCTAATACTTTAGATGTCAGTACACCACCCACACATCAACCTCACATCAAATTTTCTCCTTCTTTGCCCATTAAGTTTCCTTCCATTTCTCCTTCTTCACTTAGTGAAAGCTGTAAAACAAGTAGCCAGGTTGATCAGAAGAAGAAGAAACGGAAAGAGAAGAAGAAGAAGAGACCGAAAAGGACCAAGGCCCCAATAACATCAGATGTTGGATACAAGCAACCAGTTACTGTTAATAGTATTGGGAGTGTTGATGAGGTCAACAAGATTAAAATGAAGAATCTGAAACCCAAATTCCCTTATAGTCTTTGTAAGGGTGACCACTTTCTAAGGGATTGCCCTGGTATTCCCAAGGTCTTAGAAATGTGGTCCTCCACATCATCGGCCTCTGCTGGTCATGCCAATGATACCCCGTCAACTAGTGACGTTAAGGTTGGTAAGAAGAAGACAACTATCAAATTCCCTTGTATGTTATGCAAAGGTGATCATTATTCTCACCTTTGTCCTCGCATGGATGAGGCTTCTTCTCTTTTGGAAAAAAATCAAATTCCAAAAGGTTATCGTAAACTTTCTCTTGACCCATCATTATTTGATGGACTAGTCCATCTGGTTCCATCCCTAGTCAGTCCAGTTGATCAGGTGGTCAATCTAGTTTCCTCCTCGATTGAACCACAAACCCAAGTAGTTGATCCAGTTTTGTCATCGATCAATGCTACTCTTCATCAAAAGAGTATAACCCAAGTAGTCGATCCATTTTCATCCTCAGTCGACCCCATTCTCTTGTTAGAGAGTGACACCATAGCGTTCGATCTGTTTCCACCCATCGACCCCATTCTCCCCTCGGAGAATGAAACCCAAGTAGTCGATCCGGTTCTGTCATTGATCAATCCCACTCCTCCTTTGACGAGTGCCAAAGTGGCTGATCCAGTCCCTTCCTTGGTCAGTCCCACCTTTCTTCTAAAGAGTTCCAGCGTGGTCGATCCGATCCCATCATCGGTCGATCCTACTCTCCCTCTAAAGAGTAAACCCAATACTGCCCACATTTTTCTTGTTGATACAGAATCTACCATGCTGGGGGGCATTCCTCATTCTCCCGTGAAACCCCCTCCAAGAAATGAGGCCATCCTTTTTGATTGGGGTGTGCTAACTGGACCTCGTCTTCCCTCTCACATTCCTTTCCAGATTACAGTACATGTTGGTGGTCGAGATGTTCCCCAAACCTTGATAGATGAAGGTGCATCCGTTAGTATTTTTTCCTCTATTGCTTGGCACGCTTTGGTTTGTCCTCAGCTTATGCCGGTTACACAGAATCTGTTAGCTTTTAAAAAAAGAACTAGTCAACCTTTAGGGACCCTTCCTCAGTTTCTGGTAACTTTGGGAGATAAAATTGTCTTTATTGAGGTCATGGTAATCCGAGACCCCTTAGATTTCACTTTACTCCTTGGGTGGGATTATGTCTATGCCATGAAATCTATTGTGTCCACTCTTTTCCGTGTGTTATCTTTCCCTCACGATGGAAGAATTTTGACTATTAATCAACTTTTATTTATCGGTCCTGACTGGATTACCTCCCTAAATGGTTCCTATATGTAGACAGTATCACCCCCGCCTCATGTTCATTATGTGGAGTTATCTCCCATGAATTCAACTTCAGATGATTTGGATACGGTAGTTGACATGGTGGTCTCTTCGGTAGGGTTATTGGAGACTAATATCCTTACCCCTGACGAGGCCCTCGACATGTGTTCCTTCTAGAGTGATTTTCTTCCATCCAGTGAAGATCTCTTGGAATCCATGACTGATTTTTGTCCCTTGACATGGTGTTCTTCCAGAGCATTATTCTCTTGGAAGCCATGATCAAGAAGAGTCCACGAGCATAGTTTTTCTTCTCTATGGAAAGCTCGTTAAAAAATGAAATAGAGGTAATGAGTATAGTTTTTCTTCTCTATGGAAAGCTCGTTAAAAAATGAAACAGAGGTCACGAGCATAGTTTCTCTTCTCTGTGGCAAGCTCATTAAAAAATGAAACAGAGGCCTTAAGCATAGTTTTCCTCTCTGTAGCAATCTCGTTAAAAAATGAAACAACAATCTGGGGATTAAACCCGGAGCCTTAAGCATAGTTATTTTTCTTATGTCAAGCTCGTTAAAAAATGAAACAGTCACCTCTCTTGAATCTTCATTTCATCTACTCTTATCCTTTTTCTCCATATAGTAGAGAAATTGGTGACAACCTCAAAGTTGGTGAATGAATTGAAGCTTGAAGGGCATGTCTCCAGCCTTTGATGATCATTCTGGAGTTAATCCACTAGCTTTCAAGCTGGGGGCATATCAAACTTAGTCTTTGTTCTTTCTCGTGCTCGTTGATACATGAGAATGCAACCAGGTAAAATTTTATGTCTTTTTCAGACTCGCATGGATAAACGAAAAAGGAACCCCTTGGAGTCATCTTTGAGCTCTTTTTCAGACTCTCTAAACATGAAAATATTGTCGAGTGATCTTTCTTCCTTTCCCACTCATTAAAAGGTTTGAAAGGGCATCTTTCGAGTGATAATTTATCTCTTTTTCGGCCTCGCGAGACTAACATTTCAAAAAAGGACAATATTGGAGTCATATTTAAGTTGTTTTCAAACTCTCTAAATATGAAAACCACCGAGTTTACCTTCTTTGGACTCATTAAAAAATCATACATTGAAGGGCCCATATGGAACCGAACCCTTACTTCTTCCAGTTCACTAAACAACAGAAGAGGGACCTATCGAAGGTGAGTTACATTGAGCATGTGTTACCCTCCTTGAGCTCGTTAAATTAAAAAGAGGTACTTGTCTATCCAGATGGGGAAAAAATTGAAAGAAGCAAGCCAAACAGTTTTTGAGAACACTACCAGTAACTCTTACGGTCTCCCTTGAACACAACACTTTGTCTTTTCATGCATTTTAATCCACTGAACCTCTGCACTGATCCAATCCTCTGAGTTTATTTTACTCCTTTCGGTCACCCAATGAAAGTCACAACATCCACTGCATCATCAAGTTTTGGTCCATGTCAAGTTTCTACTGATGTGCCTCAGTGTTCAAGGGAAGTATCTTCCTTGAGAGTCAACCATCACAAATATCATGTTTCAATACCTTTGTCAGTCCATGTTCATTCGATATACCCATTACATCTATGTGTCTTCTTTGTGTCATTGATGGGGGATACATCAAGGCCCTCCTTCAACGAGTCTATTCCTATCGACTTCAACACATTATCCAGGGACTCAGACTTAGAAACCAGTTAGTACCTTGGGACCTGCATACCTCAATGGTAGGCCTCCTCGTGTCCGACAGTGAGTTTACATCATTGACCTCTAATTGGATGATTCCACGGATGTTCGACTTTATGTCATCTATTCACATTCATCGGAATGTACTAGAGTACCTTGGGAATCATTGACATCAATGGTGATTTCCCTCGCGCTTGTTAATGGTTTACATCATTGATCGGTAATCAAGTGGTTTATACCATGTTTGACATCAAGACATCTATTCACATGGTTAGATTCATACTGCATCAGGATCGGTAAGAAGGACCTAGGTTGAGTGTCATCACTCTTATGCATACTTTGCCTAGGTTGCGAAGGAGTTCCCTTGAACTATGACACATATATTGTTACATAGATCCACTTTGTATTGCTCGTGGCTATGTCTTGTCATTTCATGGATCCATTGTGTATTCTTCATGGCTACGATTAGTTCAGGTCATGGGAGTATATATCCACATTGTATCTTAAGTGGCTATACCTTTTGTCAATATAATTATGGGTCCACGGCATATTTTATGGCGTCCATACCTAAAAAGTCTTTATCACTAAAGCATAGGTATGTCTGCCTTGGGTTTGAAACATGTCATAATATTTGTTTGATGGTTCTGTGCATATTTTTTCGGTTTCTCTATGTCCATACCCTTGCTTGAAAAATTCTACAAATTACTTCAGTGATCATCATCTTCTAACTTCGTACTTTGGGGGGCAATCTGTTACACCTCAAAATTACTCACTTTGATAGTGTCGCAAGTATCGTCATTACAAGTGTTGTAAGTGTCACATCTTGTCTGCAAGTGTCACATATTAACTACAAGTGTTGCAAGTGTCACAAATAGTATGCTTCCATATTTCCTATGTCGTGCCTCTAATGACATCACAAAGACACTTACGACACCCCAAATACTAGTTTTGAAGAAGAGAAGTCACTTGACAGGAAGTACAAACCTTTTGCCATGGAAAAAACACTCAAAAAATGGATTTTGGAGAGGACCGCTCCCCTACCCACTATCAGGGAGTGTTGACACTCCCTAAGCCTCTTTAGGGGAGTTCTTGAGCACCCTGTTAAACCTTTTTGGGGAGCACTACCCTTGTTTTGGCAAATTATGGGTTTGTTGAGGCAAATCAGGGAAGAATCCCTCAACTCCTAAAGGTAGTTGGATTCGAATAGATGGTAAAGACATGATATTAGGGGAGATCCTCAACTAAAGGAGAGGAATCCTCAACTTATCCCAAATATCTCTCAAGTGGTTGGACCTCTCCAAGGTTATATAAGGAGGCCTTCTCATGGTGAAAGGTACAAGGAAGATTGAGAATTATACCTAACTTATGATCTCATAAGAAGGTATTAACAATGGAGATTGGAAATTACATCAAACTTATGATCTCATGAGGGAGATGCCATCAAAGCAATCAATGGAGATTATTTGTGCAAAGGGGTTGGACAAGGAGAACTGGAAGAGGCTGCTACACCTTCATTCAAAGGATTGTAAGTACTTTTACTTGTTCTCATTAAATAATCAATGCTTGGCCTGTTTCTTTCAAACTTGTGCTTGTTCTATATGAGTTTGTCTACAGTAGATGGATCTATGATTGAGATAATATCAGTAGAGTAGGAAGTCCATTGTATCTTTGTTTGTCTTACAGGATCTATCAGGGAGCTCAAAATCGAAGCTCAGCTAGGACTTTGCAAGGACAAACGTCGCTAATAAGGTACATATCTTTCTCCTTCTCTTTCATTCATTAGCTTGATAGGATCTAAAAGGAAGTCAGTGTCCATGTTAAGCACTTTTTGTCTTGGCCTTAGAAGTATATAGACCAAGAGGGAATCCACTTGTCCACAGGGGGATTCACCTTCAACAATATAGAAAGTTCTTCAGTTGATGCGGTAGTGGTCACAGTCACATTTTGTTCATTGTTTGACCAAAACATGAAGAGAGAAAATTTTATGGTCTGAGAGATTGCTTTGTGACATTTTTTTTCCAAGATCAATGAAGTGGTAGTAGTCAAAGCTACCTTTGGTACCTTGTAGAGATAACCTCCCAGAGTAACAATGACATTGTAGGGACAAGACTCATAGATAGCATGACATTTCCACATGTTTTTCCTAAAATAACATCACATAATTTAATTGGGGAAACATAACATAGTACCTCATCCTTGAAGGGATTGATGTCATAAGACAAGTGACATTGTTGGTTGAAATGGATGTCTCATCGCCGACTCAACCATCCAATGGTTTATGGTTGGGGGTGTGGCATTATTGGCAGATTCAATCTCTTAACAACCTTGACTAATATTAGGTCCTTATGACTCCTTATATCAATAATGAAATGCAGTGGGGTCCCTTTACCCACATCTATGAGTGGAATAGGTGCTCTTGAGGTTGTCCTTCTTTTCTTTGTCCTTCATTATGTGATTTAGGGTTTCCTTTTCCATACTTATGTTGTGACGTATTTTCAAACTCGAACTCATGCTTACTCTATTGCTTGAATTTTTTCTCAAATTTGACTACATGTCGATAAGAAACTCCTAGTGAGGAGATATCCAAGAAATCCATCTCTGTTTGGATGTACCTATCCAAACCATTGTGGTACGTCAAAACCAGGTTCCTCTCGATGCCTTTGATGCCCATATTTGAGCGCAAGGTATGAAATATGTTAGTGTATTCTGACACCATCTCGTCTCTTTTTTGATGCAAAGTCATCCATCTCATGCACTAGTCATCATAGTTTATGACAGGGTAGAAATACTCCTTGAGGGAATATACAAAGGCTTCTCAAGTGGGTTATCTCTCAAATGACATAAATTCATTCATAGTGTATCTCTCACAGTAACCTTCCGACCAAGCTCTGACATGGGGATGGGATTTAAGGAGCGTGAAGGTGATATTTTCACTCTCCTTTGGTATGACAATATCCATCGTTATGTGGGCTCGATTGATACTAAATAAATAGATTTATATCCAAGGAGAGTCTTGTTCATTTAAATTAGACTAATTCCTAAATGTTTTCCTATTCTAATATGAAAATGTAGTATTATCCTAACAGTAATAGAGAAATCAATTGTGGGAATACAATTTTACTTATGGAAACATAAATAGTTCATATTTCTAAATAAGAAACTACACTAGAATACCAATACACATATAGATGAAAATGAATATTTCCGTATAATTGAGCTCACAATCCATTCAAAATTATTTCCCATAGGAACAATTGACAATAGTGACAAATTGCTAACATCTGCGGAAAACAACCAAAGAACAGTGCACTATTGAATGAACAAATCATGAATAAGCTTTCCATTATATTCATTCACATAAATATTTCATATGATTTAGATACAAGTACAAGAAAAGAGCCTTACAATCCATCCACAAGCCTAATAAATAGTTATACAAGACCTAATTCTGGGTTATCCAACTCTCTCCCTCACGGAGGGAAAATTGCATTTATAATATTTTTCATCACTGCCCCTGGGACTGTTCCTCTTTTGGACTCCTCAATTATTCTCTATATCATGTAGTTACATCCATTCCTCTACCTAGAATCCTAATTTTCTTAGAATTTTTGTCTTCGTTGGGCCTCTTCGCCTCCTCATGCATTCCTGTCAAAATGACAATAATGAAAAAATATATAAATTTGTTTATATGTGGAAAAAAATAAAAAATATTGACAACTATATAAATAAATTAAAATCTAATAATTTGTTGATGCCAATTAGGTAAGAGAGACTATTTAAAAATATCCTTTAAGTTATTATCTTTCCAACGAGCCCTCATTTTCTTGAATTGGCTTTCAAAAACCTGAGTTGTGAGTTTTGAAACATTGCACTATCAATACCCAAGCAAATTAGTGCCTCCTTTTTCCCTAAATTTTTGGGGCATTTCTATTATTAATCTAGTGAAAATTCTTCTTCTAGCATATTCTACCCTCCTTTAGATTTCTAATGATCCATCTCGCGCCTATTTGGTCTTATGAAAATCGATATATGACACTCTAAAGTTAGCACTCAACAGATGTTGATCTCATCTTATGATAAATCTCTACCGTTGATCTCATAAGCCTAAATATTTATCCCATGTGTAATGTTTAAAGTGATTCAAAGTTATTTATATTGTTTTTCCCTTCAAATATAGTTTATATTGGGATATAAGAGAGGTATAAAGTGTGGAACCTACATTAATGTTTTGACCATACCCACATCCGAAAAATAAAATAACTAATAAAAAAGGAAAATTAAATTAAATTAAATTAAATCAAAATAAATGCCATGCACAAATGGGTAATTGGGTTTCGAAAAAAAATAGAAAATATTTCCTAATGTGAAAAATCGATAGCCCAAGTTTGATAACCCAATAGAAATTCCGGATGGAGTGAAATCTCGATAACAGATCACCCAATGGCGTATCACCCAATCGGTCTATTGGATTGGAAAATTAGAAGAACATGTGAACTATGTTAAGGTGAAATCTTGAGTACGATAGCTCGATAGAAATTCCCAATGGAGTGAAATACCGATAACAGATCACCCCACATGCCAATGGATTCTCACCTGGCAGGTCTATATAAATTTTCAATGGAGTGAAATCCCAATAATAGATCACCCAATGTACCGATGGCTTATCACCCGATAGGTCTATCCTATCGAGAAAAATAGAAGAACATGTGAACTATGTCAAGGTGAAATGCGCATTCATAAACTTGGGACTATGGAATAAAATAATGTATTCAATATTTGGGAAAATGCATAACAAATTCAAAAAATAAACATGAATAAACATGAATAAAAAATAAAAATAAAATAAAGTGAAATAAATAAAATGGATCTACGGGGAATTTAGGAAAACAAAATAATAAAAATATCCCAAAATAAATAATAAAATAAAAATTGTGGACTTTGGGATTTTAAAATGTATGATGGTAGAATCAATGTAAAATTAATTCCCTCAAATAAATTCCCCAATGGTAATTCCTGGAAAATAATAAAATATACATCACATGGTGCATGTTGATAAAGTCCCAATTTGGAAAGTTTCCGATCTAGAAACTCTGATGATAAAGTATCAATATGGAAAGTTCATGATATAGTAAATTCTCAATAGAATAAAATAATAATAATAAAATATACATGGGAAGTGGGAAATTTAAAACCATGTCGGGATTTAGAAACCTGTAAGTAAAAAAAAAATAAAAAAAAATAAAATAGGAATAAAATAATAAAAATGAAATATAAAAACAAAATAAATAAAACTATACAAACTTATATATAAAAAATAAAATATGTATGTGATAAGGGGAAAATGAGGCTTGGCTCCAATTTTGGGTCAAGGTTCCACACTTAGGTTACGGTTCCGCACCTAAAAATCAAAATATAAAACAAATAATATCATGAGAATGTATGGATATCTAGATATTGGGATTTCTGAGAGTCACATAAAGTGCATGCCCTTGAAGAAATATAGATGTCCAAATCCCATTTCAAATGGTCCAGGTCATCCTGACACAAAGGGGTTCACATAGGATAACACAAGATAACACGGAACCTGAATGACACATTATATACCCTATCATATGAAAAGTACATGCCACATCAGGTGCCATGTAAGGTAAGACTGACTTGTCCAACTCGTGGTCATTGGAGGAAGAAAATAGAATGGACAAGTGACATGTTTTGATTGGATTTCACAAAGGCATGGATCTAGAATTTTAGATTTGAATGAAGGTACTTGTTAAAATAATGGTTGGATTCGAATACTCCATGGGATATAACACCTAGGAAGCCATACCAGATGAAAAGTCAAATTAAGGCTCATTTTAGAGGATTCTGGTGCCACATGAAATGGGACAAAAAAGATGACACATTACACACAACATCAAGTTATATGACATACTCATAAATAGAATAGGCCCTTTGTCAGGGTGACAACTGACAGACTCTGGTTGGGTATTCAAAAAGGTACTACAACCGATATCCGGGATTCGAATGATTTGAGAGACAAAGTTAAAGTAAGATCTAGATGGGAAGAAATTTGGGGTTTTTAATAATAATTATATATATTTGAGGCTTAAGATAGGATCAACATGTAGGGATTTGAAGGTTTCTACATGCATAGGAAAATTGAGGAAAAAATCTCCATCTCTTTCAAACACTTGGAGGCTCTACAGTTGAGTTTCCTATACTCTATGACCAAATTCACATGATCATTCTTCCTTACTATGGAATATATTGATCTTTTGTTTAGGCATGATTATTAGAAACATAAGTATCTTGCATAGGAAGGAATTCTACAACCATGTCACTGCAACCACATGAAGAATTGACTTTGTTATACAAAGAAGAAGACACTTGCTAATAGGTTATAAAATCTACATTCTTTCCCCTTGCCATTTTACTAACAAATTTATGAAAAAGAGTTGGGCATGTCCAAAAATGAAAACGAGGAATTTCTTAGAATAAATCATCTATAATATTGTCCTTTTATGAACAAACTACTACTGTAACCAAATGTCATTAAAGATCATTAGAAAGTTTTGACGTATTTGCATCTAATAAAAATTAATATCTCAAACCCTTGGAAAAGATTTAACATCCTCTGATTCTAGTTATGGATTTTAAACTTAGGACTCTAATTAACATGTGAGATCTTGAGCATGAATATGACCAAAATAGGTACAAGATGAAAAGTAACAATATGCTCTTCATTCAAACCAACCATTCACTTCTCCATGATGTAGTTAGATGGAAATATAATTTGATGCATAAGGAAACAACAAACCCTTAAAATCAAATTCTCTTCAAGTCATAAAATAGAGAATCAAAACCTACAATCGGATAGGATCATCATACATACTTAAATCCATTAAAACTAATTAATGCAAAAGG